>LBNU01014428.1:36943-73540 GCA_014162995.1 Artemisia annua | reverse complement strand
AAAAAAAAAAAAAAAAAAAAAAAAAAAAAAAAAAAAAAAAAAAAAAAAAAAAAAAAAAAAAAAAACTTCTCTTGGGCGCAAGCCAAATCCTTCACACATTTTTTTGACTCTCGGGGCTCAAGTAAAAACTTTGCCACGTATGAATGGCATTTGTGTGGTGTCATCATACCTTGCTCTCTAACACTGAATTAAATTGTAAAAAGGTAAAAACCAATTGGAACTTTATTAGTGTATAATCATAGCGGTTTATTTTACAACAACAATAGCTAACTCTGCGAGAACATGAAATTAGGAAATACGTTGTAAATAGTCATGTCTATAAGTTTAAAGGTATGGAGACTGCTTCTGGAAATACGCACATGTAGGGCGTGTAAGATTATGTGTTTGGATACGTGTAAGAGCTACTTTTTTTCTTTGGCAAAATTTGAGTTTAGATCATTAGTTCAAAAATTTTAATTTAATTCATAGTTTCCTTTTGTATGAGATCCAAAATACTCAAGCGTGTGATATAATTTGGTGTTCACAATATTAGTGAACACTCATTTAAGTTGTTGACTCAATTTTTGAGCATAATTTCATAGTCATATTTCATATAACTTATGCAAATAACAGAGGAATCGGAATTTGTTTATTTCGAATACGAGTGTTCAAATTTTGTTCAGAACAAAGACGTGTTGATCGCTTGTGGATTTGCTAAAATTGACTCGTCTATTAAGTAAATAATTTGATATTTACAAGTTAAATAATTAAATATTGCTCTATACAACATATAAAAATAATCTACATTTTTTCTTCCAATTCAATTTTCGTATGCAACTTCATTTGTAGTTATAACAACAATTAATTTTGCCAAACATGCCCATAATATATCAAATTCTACAAAAGTTCGAGTCAATCCCTTACAAGCTCAACTCGGGTAGTGACGTTATTTATGTTTGAGCTTGAAGTGAAACTCGAAGTAAAACAACTTGCCCCGTTTGCAAACTTAACCATGTTACTAATTGTACTTGAAATCTTATTAAACATTGTATTTTGGTCACACTCGATGCACATTTCTTAACACTTTTTAGTTAAGCAATCTAATGTAATAGTGATATCTTACAAAATACTCATATTTGTAAGTCTTTAATTATATTTTTAAGAGAAATACTCCTATTGTCAGGGTTTTGGTTTGTGGATCCAATCTTGACCCATTTTTCTATTTATTGAACCTTCCTTAGTAACCAGTCAGACACACAACTGTCAAATTTTGACTTAAAATCAAAGTAAGTGTTGACTTTGCATGATATTATTCTCTCTTGCAAAGTTACAAATCAGTAAATTACTAGCAAAAAACTTTACAAATTAACTTGGACCAACATGACACACCATGTGGTGCCTTTTATGAGCACAAATTGTTGTTTATGTTAACAACATAATTGATTCCTTTATGACACAATAATATTCTTTTGGCTATTTCTTACCCATGACCACTTGCATTATTTTGTGTCTCCAGTGTATATATGTGTATATAATGGCTAGTTTTGGTGTCACAATATTTGTACTCACATTGAATGAAACAACGATATGAAAACTTAAAATTTGTTAGTTAGGACTTAAAAGACAATGTGAATTTGTTGCACGTTATTACAACCTAGAGACTTGTGGCACCAAGTGTTGGAACATTACTTATTATAGTTTTGTTGTTATTAGTGATTGCCACGAAATTGAAATTAGTGACAGTTTTTCTGTCACTAAATCGTCACTAAACCGTCTCTAATTGACCGTCATCATGGTAAAGACGCGTCTAATTGCAATGGTTACGGTTAGATCTATTGAAAATGCATCAAAGGGCGAACCATCGCGACTGTTTGAACCGGTGACAGTTAGCGACGATTATTCTGTCGTTGGGTCGTCGCTAAAGCGTCAATTCTTTGACCATTAATGATAATGGCTTTATGGTCATAAGACACAGAAGCCTTACATAAACAAACACATAAACTTAACAAAAACACAACACAAAACCTCTGCATTTTCTTAAAACATGAAACACAGACACTCAGAGCAAAATGTGTTTGATTTTCTTTCCTTTCCTCTAGTTGCAAGTAACAATAATATTCTGTTCCCTTCCCTTCCCTCCACTTTATTCTATTCTATTTTTTTTTTTTTTTTTTTTTTTTTTTTTTTTTTTTTGTAAAAAAATAGTTTTATGGAATAAAGAAAGATACCATGAAACACAACACTATACTACAGCTGTGTCCTATTAATGGGTTTTCTTGATATTTATAAAAGACACAAGAAAAAATGTTGTACTAGCTTTATTTGTTTCACTGATGGAGAGTGTGAATGTGAACATTTTTTCCTGCTAAAAATGAGTGTTTTGAGGGTAAAAGTAAAAGGACATTTTTTTGTGTAAAAGTGATAGGCGGTGAGGTAATTAAAAAAAGTGTGCAATAAAAGCACCGGGCATGTGGCTCAAGCCAAAGAGCCACATGTGTGTACGTCATGCCATCTCACTATTTTATTTTTTCACTTCACTTATCACTCACACAGCTAAAAGCCCCCTCCCTAATCTTTAAAGCTAAACCCTAATTTTAAGACCCACCATACCCAATTAAGAGAAAGAATGGGTGCAAGCCAAATCCTTCACACATTTTTTTTCTCATGGGAGGGGGATATTTTGCCACATATGAATGACATTTGTGTGGCGCCATCATACTTTGCTCTGTAACACTTAATTAAATTGTAAATAGGTAAAAACCAATTGGAACTTTATTACTGTATAATCATAGCGGTTTATTTTACAACAATAATAGCTAACTCCGCGAGAACATGGAATTAGGAATTACGTTGTAACTAGTCATGTCTATAAGTTTAAAGGTATGGAGACTGCTTCTGGAAATACGCACATGTAGGGCGTGTAAGACTATTTGTTTGGGTACGCGTAAGAGCTACTTATTTTCTTTGGAAAAATTTGAGTTTAGATCATTAGTTCAAAATTTTGAATTTAATTCATAGTTTCCTTTTGTATGAGATCCAAAATATTCAAGCGTGTGATATAATTTGGTGTTCACAATATTAGTGAACACTCATTTAAATTGTTGACTCAATTTTTGAGCATAATTTCATAGTCATATTTCATATAACTTATACAAATAACAGAGGAATCGGAATTTGTTTATTTCGAATACGAGTGTTCAAATTTTGTTCAGAACAAAGACGTGTTGATCGCTTGTGGATTTGCTAAAATTGACTCGTCTATTAAGTAAATAATTTGATATTTACAAGTTAAATAATTACATATTACTCTATACAACATATACAAATAATCTACATTTTTTACTCCAATTCAATTTTCGTCTGCAGCTTCATTTGTAGTTATAACAACAATTAATTTTGCCAAACATGCCCATAATATATCAAATTCTACAAAAGTTCGAGTCAATCCCTTACAAGCTCAACTTGGGTAGTGACGTTATTTATTTTATTCTTTTTTGGTGCAAAAGGTGAAATATATTATATACTCCAAAATTTGTACAAAGTATCATAACAATAAACTGTTTTGGACATACCCAAAAACACCATACAAGAGAATGCTATACTAAAGAACAGAAATATATCTGTCAAACTAAACTGAATACAAGAGAATACTATACTCAGAACATAACCTTCTTCATCCACATCTGACCATTAAGCATCAGATACCATTAGAACCTTTCAATTATTCACCTTTATATGCGCACCAATACCATCTAGCTACATTTCCAACACACTTTCCACCTAAATCATTCAACCTGCCACCACAATGACTTAGGCAGAAAAGTGATTGGCATCACTAGGCACCCATAACCTCTCCACAGCAAGGGCTATACCAGCTATGCTACATTTCCATCTACTACAATGGCATCACATAGCTGGGAACACACACCTTGTCGTGAGTACCAACCATTCCTCCTTTGGCAGCGTATAGATAGGACCAAGTAGGTTCATCTTTCACTCCTCACTATTCCTATCTCCATACACTACCCACCAAAGCTACTTGCCCTTCACACATTGGAAACCTACTTTATGATTTTCAATAAGCTATTAATCTAGAAAGCTTGTCAATGGCAAATTCGAATTACCTAACAAAGGCCTATCAGAACTGCCATTAAGGCTTAATAGAGGAACAACTTATGAAAACCAAATTACAAGGCCATCAATTGTAGTAGCTTTTATTATAGACATCAAGATCTGTAAAGGAAGATCTGAGTCTATATGGTAAAAACCATCAAATTTGCAGGCACACATGAAAATCATCCTGCATATACCATGGGAGATGCAAAAAGCATCAAACATCCCTATATCATCAGCCCATAATCAGCAGCTGAAACAAGTGGTAAATTCAATTGAAGACAACTCCAAGCAGGAAACTTCTTTATGATTCCTATACTTCATCAAAGCAAAGATATTGATTAGAAATCTGCAGCTACATCCTCACATAACCCCTAATCAACTGTAGCATTGATAAATCAGAAACCATGATACAAGCCATCTGCTCTATAACACCCTTTAAAATGCACTGGTCAAAACTCTCATTTTTAAGACTTCTTACACACAATGCCCCATTCCTTTTCCACAATTCTAACTGCAACACTATCTTTAAGTTTTAGGCTCATGAGTTTAAGTTTGACATTTTCAAGAATACTTTTTGCCACATCATCAGGCTCCTTCTTCTCATCCCTAAAGATTCTGCAATTTCTCTCATACCAAATACTGTACACACAAGCAGCAAAACATAATCTCAATACCACACTACCAATAGTATTACTCATATCATCATTGCCAAGCTCCTGAACTGTATCATCCCATGTGGACTGATGGTTATGTATTTTTGCTCTGCTTTTAACCTTATCCCAAACACCCCTTGAAAACTTGCAATTAAAGAAAAGATGATCCATGTCTTCAGCTTCTTGTAAGCACAGATAGCATCTATTCACAGCATGATTACCCCATTGTTGTAACCTGTCTTGTGTAGTCAGTCTCCTTCTTATTGCTAACCAAAGAATGAATGCATTTTTGGGAATGCACTGAGAAAACCATACTAACTTCCACCAAGGTACACTAGGGCCATTCTGTCTTAGATCCTTGCATACATTACTGACAGCAAACTCCATTTCCATTCCATTATTATCTTTCCATACCACCCAATCATCTTTCTCATTATCAATACTAGGCTCACTGATGCTAGTGACATTACTGAATTTAGTATACCACTCAGTTGGCCAAATCCATTTACCATTTCTAATCATATCATGAACACATAAATCAGCAGTCAACCTAGCATCATATAAATCTCTCTCTATTTGTAATGACTTGACTTAAAGGACCAAGAGCACTCCAATTCTCAAACCACATGGAAGTATTCCTTCCATTGCCAATTTTATACACAATCCTCTCCCTAATTTTGTCCCTGACTTTCAATATATTTTTCCAACCCCAACTATCATTTATATCAGGCTCAATATTCCAAAAGTTCTTCCCCCTCAACTTCACAGTATGAATCCATCTAACCCATAAAGTATCTTTTTTGATAGCAATGTTCCATACATGCTTAGACAAGAGAGCTTCATTCCAACTATTAAGATTTTTGAGACCCAATCCTCCTTGATCTTTTGGCATACACACATTACTCCATGCAACCTTACATTTCCCTTTAGCAGAATTACCTTGGTTCCATAAGAATTCTTTCAAAAGCCTATTAATGTTTTTAATCACTGTTACTGGAAGTAAGAAGACTGAAGCCCAGTAAACATGAATTGATTCCAGAACAGCTGCCACAAGTTGAAGTCTACCGGCATATGACAAGCTTTTGTTCTTCCAATTAGTCACCTTACTCTTGATCTTGTCAATAAGACTTTTACAATCTTTTACACCAAGCCTTTTAGAGAGGAGAGGAACACTAGTGACGTTATTTATGTTTGAGCTTGAAGTGAAACTCGAAGTAAAACAACTTGCCCCGTTTGCAAACTTAACCATGTTACTAATTGTACTTGAAATCTTATTAAACATTGTATTTTGGTCACACTCGATGCACATTTCTTAACACTTTTTAGTTAAGCAATCTAATGTAATAGTGATATCTTACAAAATACTCATATTTGTAAGTCTTTAATTATATTTTTAAGAGAAATACTCCTATTGTCAGGGTTTGGGCTGTGGATCCAATCTTGACCCATTTTTCTATTTATTGAACCTTCCTTAGTAACCAGTCAGACACACAACTGTCAAATTTTGACTTAAAATCAAAGTGTTGACTTTGCATGATATTATTCTCTCTTGCAAAGTTACAAATCAGTAAATTACTAGCAAAAAACTTTACAAATTAACTTGGACCAACATGACACACCATGTGGTGCCTTTTATGAGTATAAATTGTTTGTTTATGTTAACAACATAATTGATTCCTTTATGACACAATAATATTCTTTTGGCTATTTCTTACCATGACCACTTGCATTATTTTGTGTGTTCAGTGTATAAAATATGTATAATGGCTAGTTTTGGCACCAAATAGATCAACATTTGTCACAATATTTGTACTCACATTGAATGAAACAACTATATTAAAACTTTAAATTTGTTAGTTAAGACTTAAATCATTCAATTTTTGAGAAACCAGCATGGATGGTTTTGTTAGACCGTATGTTTACATTAAAACCCGTAGATGTAATGTATAATTCAGCAACAATATATAGAGGTTACATGCGACATAAATGAAACACTAATGAACCCAACCCACAAGTCGGCTTTGGCCGACTAACTTCTCCATCTAATAGGTTTTTCGGTACGAGCGGAACTATCTTTGAGTCATCTTTGATGACCTAACAAATACAACATGGTGCTTTGTTACGTCGTTTTTGTTTCGACCACAATACAATATGTGGGACAGTGAAATAAACCCCACCCCCAGGCTAGAAATTTTGACGAAACTATCAAAAGCAATAAAACTTTGCAAAGCAACAATTTCCTTAATAGCAATACACCGTACCCCCAACCGAAGTGAAAAAGACAATGTGAAATTGTGCATGTTATTACACCCTGGAGACTTGTGGGCTTGTGGCACCAAGCTTGTTGATTCTTGTTGACTCGAGTGACTTATTACTAGAAAATACTCATTTGACACCCACATTCGTTTATATTAAAACTAAGCTAGAAGATATAATGGGTGTTTATAGATAATTTAAAGAAGGTAATAAAAAATGTAGCTTTACGTAGAGTGGTACTATTTTTTTTACTAATGTAGTGTGTGAACATTTTTGCTAGAAAAAAATGATTATTGTGTAAAAATGATGATAAGTGGCCAGTGGTCCTGCTTTGTCGTCGACAATTAGGTAAACTGTAAAAGTTAAATAAAGTAGAAAAATGTCTTAATGAGCTGTTTATTTGATAAGGTTACTTTGGTGAAGATTAATAGTAATCATTTGAACATCTTAGTGGTAAACATTTTGGATATTTATAGAAAAGCTAGAAAATGACTATTGAAATACCAACTAGTTATAGTACCCGTGCACGCACGGGGTTTTTCCAGAAAAATTTAATTATATAGTATTATCGTTTAAAAACAGAAAATCTTATGTATATTTTAAAAAGTTAGAGCATCAACATGTGCGAAAGTAAAAAAAATAGTTAGCAGAAATTGTAAATATAACCGTGGCATCGACCTTGTATTGGATTATTGAGCGTGTCTCCTAATAATGTTATTGGGCCAAAGGTTCTTTGATCACATGGGTTTACACTTAAATCAAATTTAGTTTAAAATTTTTGTTTAATATATGGATATATAAGAATTTACCCGTAAAAATTATGATATAACTACAACTAATAAGTATGCATGAGTTTTTCATTATGTATTAATATCAATTAATATTTTGTAAAAATCTTATTGGATGAAAGATTTAACTTTGTTTAGCTGACATAGATGTTAATGTTGAGGTTGATGTTGTTGTTTAACTTTAACTATTGATATGATGTTGTACAAAATGTGCGAGTTTAGTAGCACATAATGAGCGTTGATGAAGTTTTTAAAAATGTTTTTCCGGATATCCGTATATAAATTTTAAATAATAATTACATGAGTCGTTATAAGTACAATCGCGCATATTTATTTTCATATCATAGCAACTCGTACTTACCATTTGATATTTATATTACCGTTAATAATAATTTAACTGTATTTAATATTCAAACCCGTGTACGTATAGATTAAACTTTTAAATATGATAACATGAGGTCTTATTTATATTTAACGTATATAGTAAAAAGATATTTTAATAGATGAAAGTTTCAAACTAATATTTATTTTAAAGTATTTAACGTATATTACAACTAATTCGTACATTTATAAAATTTTGTAAGTTTAATGGATGAAAGTCTCAACCAATACTAATACTCATGTAATTGTAAACAAAGTTCATATTATAAAGTGTAGGGGGCATAAAGTGTAAGGGGTTATTTGTTTATTATATAAGTTATCAAAAAAACATGGAGATTTATAATTTTACACTTAACTCCATATAATATATTTACAATTCAACCACTAATGTTTTATTAATTACATCTTCTTTTTTTAAGTTTTTATTTTTATAAATTTGACACCTAAATTTTTATGCGTTTTTTTTCCTCAATCAAATTCTCCACAAAATTTATTAAAGTTTGACCAAAATCAATTCAATTTTGACTTTTTATTGGCTAATCATATTGCTCGATTTCGCCTATGTGTCAAAATCGAGCATTCCTATTGGTCCAATTTTTTTCCACTAAGATTGTTTTGTCAAAAAAACTCCGAAATGATGTAATTCTTTTATTATATAAAAGATTAGGTTGCGTAAATCAGAGTGAAAAGTGACCTCTACCTTTTCCGAATACCCTGAAACTGAATGACCCTTTTTGTAGTTTAATCATTTGCTTAAATTTTGAGTTTGATTTACACTTTTGTATGAGAGCGAACCATGTTAGAAACACCTCGTATGTATATTGTCTTGTGGTCAATTCTCGAGCATAAGTATATACTCCTTACTTCCAATTTTATTGTCTATCATTATTTTTCAGTTTGTTTCAAATTAATTGTCTAGTACTACGGTTATGTTTGACAAAAGTAGCTGTGAGCAGACTGCTCACCGCTCACAGCTTCTTAAAGAAGCATTGAAAAAATGAGCTTTCTTAAAAAATAGCAAAGCTCACCGCTCTTTTGCCAAACGAACACTAAAAATCAAAAAGCTCATTGCTCACCGCTCATCGTCCCAAAAAGCTCCAAAAAGCTCTGCGCATAGTAATTGGAATTGCTTAAATTTACTATATTACTCTTAGTTAAATATGTTATTTAACCATCCTAAACTTATGTATTTTCTTTTATATTTCACTGGATGAAAGATAATTGCCCAAAAAAATGAGTGTTTTGAGGGATGTGTTTTCAAGCATGTATATAATAATAGAAAGTGATAGTTGGACCTACAATAAAATATACATATCCAAAAATTATACACGGGTTCATTTTATATTTTACACGTGTTCATAGTAAAGTTTTACCACATTCGTAGTTGTTACGGAGTAGGATCTTTTACATAACTTTGTTAAACAATAATTTACGGTCTCGTAATAAATATCGACCTTAAGATTTTAGTTCCTCAGAAAATAAAAATTCATTTTCACATATTAACTAGTAAGAAGATTTTCAATAAAAAAAGTGTGTTATTAATTGATTATCGGACCCTTATCTATAATTGTGTGTTAGAGAGCACGGTATAGTGGATGGACAACACGACGTTGGGTTAACAGCGGCTCCATCTTGCACCGGTCCACATGTCATCTTGACGCCATTCATCCCATCGTTGGGTGAATGACTATCATCGTTTTTTTAGTCAGTGGGGTATTTTTGTGGTGTGTTATCAAACCCACGTGCGCTTATAACACTTACAGTTTGGGAAGAGTGTTGTGTTTATTGTGGTGTTATTAGGTGAATGCCGAAATGACACATTAATAATATTTATTGGTGCATCACTGCACCTAGCATTGGACGGAAGAATAATACCGTACAAAATACTCATAGTTCAACCAAATACGAGTGCCGGAATAGGTGTCGACTGGGTTTTGGATTGTGATCCGAACTTGACCCATTTTTCTATTTACTGAACCTTCCTTATTACCTAGTCAGACACATTACTGTCTGGTTATCACTTTTTGACTTGAAACGAAAGTAAGTGTTGACTTGCATGATTCGATTTCTTACAAATCAATACCAAATTACCTTTACAATTTTGGACCACATGACACCCCATGTGACTTATGTGCACTATTCGATCACAGATTGTTGTTTATATACTAACAAAATATAATTGATTCCTTTAGGACACGATAATATTATTTTGGGCAATTTCTTACGTACCCATGAGGCCATGACCCCTTGCATCATTTTGTGTCTCGAGTGTACACTGGCTAGTTTTGGCACGAAATCGGTCAAAATCCGTCGTGATATATGTACTTACATCTCCTCATATCGAATAAAGTAACGGGATAATTAGAACCATTTAACGTTTTACGTTGATGAGATAAATGATTTTAGCATTATGTTCATACTTTTTTTAAAAACCTACTATTCAAATTATATTTCATAGATTGAGATTCTTTTAAGTTTATATGAACATATCCGGTAATGTTTTCTCACAAATAAAACAGTAGGTCTTACTGAAGATCAAATTTTCTTTTTTTATTGTGAGTGAACATTATTAGTCATATTTATATGAACTTGAAAGAACCTCAATCCAAATTTAATGTAAAAAAAATGTCACAACACCAATTTTAATGTACGCATTGACTACTAGTAAAAAGTCTAGACCCATGTTCATATATGGTGGTTGGTCATGTCGTATTTGTTTCGAGCCACAATACAATACTTGGTGGGACAGTCAAATAAACCCCACACCCCGCTCTAGAGATTTTGACGAGACTATCAAAAGTAGTAAAACTTTGCAAACCAACAAATTCTTTAATCACAAGACACAATTACAAATTTTACATGGACTGTTCGTACTATATATATAATCGGAAGTGATTATGGGGGCTACAGTTTTTTTTTTTCTTTTTTCACAAAATAATCTCTTTTCCAAAAAGTAGTATCGTTTGGCTGATAAGATTAAGAAAGATTATAAGAAAAATAATCTCTAAAATTAAAAGCTGATCCAACCAACTTATGAGGAAAGACTAGAGATTATTTTTTTGTGTAATTACCATTTTAACCTTCTTATTCATATTGAGTTTGTTATTTGTATGTCTAATTATGTCATCTTACACTTTTAATCTATAATTACAGCTAGTTTGCCAAACATTATTACAAAAAAAAAGAACTACATTTTTAATCTTTTTCAGCACCAGCAACAGCACCAGCGCCAGCACCAGCATCAGCAATTTTTGCAAAACACACCCCATATGNCATATTGAGTTTGTTATTTGTATGTCTAATTATGTCATCTTACACTTTTAATCTATAATTACAGCTAGTTTGCCAAACATTATTACAAAAAAAAAGAACTACATTTTTAATCTTTTTCAGCACCAGCAACAGCACCAGCGCCAGCACCAGCATCAGCAATTTTTGCAAAACACACCCCATATGTAGATAAAAAGCTTACGACTATTATCTCTTATATACTAAAAGTGGGAACGTGTTACTGTAGCGCACTGTAGCAACAGTTGACAAAACAGTACACGATTGCAAAATAGTCCCTAAGGTGAAACTATCGTTGCAAGATAGGTCCTTCGGGGACTAACGATGCAACACGCCGGGGACTAACGATGCAACACGTTGAGAATTTTAGGAACTTTTTACGTAAAAAAACATATTATTTCCAGAATTATTTTGTACCTAACGAATTTACAAAAATGGTCCTTCCGGTTAGCTGTAAATAGCACCGTTAGTCCCCCATTAGCGATCTTTTGCAAATTTAGTCCTTAATAATTTTTTTTCCCGATCATTTTATTTCGATTTTAGATTAGACACAACATTCTCGCAGAAACGCGCGGGTGCCCTTACTCGTTATCACTAAAATGTGAAATGTATCAATTTCGGTTTTTGCTAAATGTAAACAACCTTGAGTATTGTACAAGTAACTCAGTCAACTCGTCTAAAGTGCATTCACTCGAAACTCTTATCCACCCCATAGTCCCATACCAATGCCATCTGTCTCCCTCATTATCCGAATTAAGCTAAGTCGAGTCGATAGTCGATACAATGTTAAGCCCAAGCTTGACCTATAGAACTCGAAGCTCCATCTAGCCTATATTAGAAAGCTCGGGATTGGTTTTTTAACAAGTACTTTTTGAGCTCGACCAGGTTCGACTCAGTTAATGATAATAAAATATTAGTCAATCTGTATATTCTCGATAATTTGAGTAGGCTCAACTCATATTTTGGATGGTATAATACTCATGTAAATATAAATTAATAAAAAGAGATAAAATTTAAAATTACAGAACGACGTGCCAAAAAGTAACTTGACTCTAATCAAAAGTCTATTCAAGTAGGTCGAGCTCAACTCGATGTAAATCGATTTGATAAGTAGCTCTATAGTTTACTCAACTAGCTAGATTACACCGTATCAATGAGACAACGCTCTTAAATATAATACCGAAAAATAGAAACTTTTTTGGAACATGGGAGAACGAAAAGAAATAAGTCCTAAAGGTTCGTATCGTTGTCACTCGTAACAAACGTCAAACAACACCTTTCAAAGGCTCCACATCGTCATCGTCGTAAATGGCTACTCAATCTGCTTCTCCAGTCCCACCACGGTCGAAGGAGACGATCATGATCATACGAGGCATGTACAGCTACAAGTTAAGCAGCTGGCCACTTCAACTCTTCGTAAATCTTCACATCGGTTAGCGCGTCGGAGGTAAACAACTTAGTTACATCTATGTATGCATGTATATAATAGTTTAAGTCAAGTTTAAGTGCTCTTTCTCTATGAATTTATGTTGGCTATATGAACATAGATTTTCAAGTCGTTGATGTTACAACTCGATCAGATCCATGTACATGACACCATTATAAGTTTACGTAGAGCAGAGGTATCTGCATCCCACATTGCCTTATGAACCAAATGACCAATGTGGAGATCATAATAAAATGAGATGCCAAACAATCCTTGAAACACATATTTCTTGACTTCTTATCAAAGTCATTGTTATAGTTTATTTTTTGATTGCAATTACTAGTTATAATATTTTATTAATCAAACTTTTCGATAATATCAATTTTATTTTTAAATTGAAAATTGATGTTCTTGATAATTTGATTTTTGAAACATTGTAATTTGCATCTAACATTAGTGAAAAGCTTATAATTGGATTGATAAAAAGCTTGAACGAGCTGAATCTAAAACGCATAGGGGTGTTCAGTGTTTGTTTTGATACCGAATAAACCGAAAAATAAACCAGACCAAAATCGAATAAAACCAATCCGAGAATTTTAATTGGTGTATAGTTTGGTTTAAAACCGAATCGAAGTATTTAATTGGTGTTGGTTTGGTTTATGGTTTAACAAAGATATAACCAAGCCAAACCGAAAAAACCGAATATCTTTAATTACATAAAAAATACTAATAATATAAATATACAAGTATCTATCTTATCATACTAAATAACAATCATGATATCCAACTAGGTTTGGATGATTAATGATAGAATACTCAAGCTAATAAGGCTTCTAAAGACTTGTGTTGAAGAAAACTAATCTCGTTTCGCTTTAAACTACTTCCTTTAAGTTGTGATTTTTTTTGGTTTACCTTTTAATTGAGTACTGTGTGAGACCTTTTGATTTTTTAATTTTATATGAACTTTTTGGTTTTTATTATGACTTCTAGATTATACTTTTATGTTTACTTAAATTTGGTTTTCTTGGTTTAAACAGAAACCAAACCAAATTCTAATTTCGTGTATGGTTTTGTTTTATCTATTCTAAAATTGGTTTAGTTTGGTTTTAGTTTTGTCTTTAAAATTTTCAAACCGATAAACCTAAACCATACAACTCACAAACCCGAAAACCGAACCGATGAAACACCCCTATCTATAAATATTTCTAACAAGCGAAGACAACATCTACAAAGATGTCAAAAACCTCAAATGAGGTGAATCTAAAGAGTATATAAAGATTTCTAACAATCGTAGACAACATCTATAAAGATGTCAAAAACCTCAAATGAGTGCTTTGGCTCAATTGGTACTCACTTTCGAAAAATTCATGAGCCTACTGGAGAGATTTTGTGGATAAAAGGTCATGAGTTCGAGTTTTGGCTCTTGCTCATTCCTGTTAGTGTCCCACTGGGTCAGGAGAGTTGCCGGAGCTATTTCTTGTGGGGTGGACAGTGGCTGGTGCCAAAAGACACCCAGGATAAAGGTGTTCCCGCCAATTTACACCTTTTTGTGTATCATCATCAGTGGCTACCCAATCCACTTCTCTGGCCAATGAGTCACTCGGATGCTTGTACACATTCATCGGACGACCACTTCTTCACGTCGTCATCATTTGCATCGTCTCCGTCGATTGTTTCATTGAAGGTAAACAACTTAACTACATTTATATTTCTCTTAAACACGTACACTCACTACATATATAGTTATATATTGATTTCAGTTACGGTTAACTGCTCTTGTTAAGGTATTGCAAAAATGGTACGCATGTAAAATGTCAAAAATATGTTATAAATGATTAACACGGGCTATATTTTTAAAACTCTAAAAAGGTGTAAATCAGTAGGAGCACCCCGATCCCATGCATTTTTTGATGTCAACCGGACCCTTCTCCAAGGACCTAGCCCAGGCAATGATCACCTGTTCTCGTTGACCTAATTAACCAGGAGTTGGGATCGGGCCCATGTAATTTTCTCCAAAAGGCCCTCTTTGACCCGTCAACTGCGCGTTTGCAATGAGGGACTATAAAACTTTTGACAATTTTAAGCTCTCCTTGACTGGTCAACTGAACGTTTACGGTGGGGACTATATTTTTAAAACTTGTTCCCTTTGCTTGAAAAATGTTTCTGTTAACATAATACCTTGACATTTTTAAGCCTCTATTAAAGTAATATTAAAAGAGAATGTCATTTTTAATGTTTTATAGGTTACCTTGATACGGAAAACATGAGATATATTGGCCCCAATCCGAAGAAATTGCTCCCCATGGATGAGGAGCAGATAGAGATCTTTAAATGATGTTGGAGGAGAAAACAAAAGATCCTCAAGAGAATAAGAAAATTGATGAAGAAAAAGCTATGCTCAAAGAATTAATCCGATCTAAGTACATCCCGTCTTTGTAATCATTGTATCGTAGAATTGGAATTGTACATTTCTTTTACGACGGATCGTTCTAGTTAGATTGTATTCGGTTGATGTTGTATAACATGTGAAAAAGGGATTGTTCGTGCTAACAAGTTGATGTAATTGCTGTTGTCATCAAACAAAGCGGAAATGAAATGTGTTATATTCCAAGCCTATGTATACTGTATATCACGTATATCAAAATTTAGATTGTGTTTCATAATTGGTTACAAAATGAACTTCAATGATTCAGTAGATCGAACAAGAAGAATGATGTCATGCTTCGATCTTCTTCTTGTTCGATCTCATGGAACTTGTCTTCCACCATCGACTTAAGTGACTTTGTGGAAAATAATCCATTGTCATTCAACTTCCACACATTCGTTTATAACAAGATAGTAACAATACATGTAACTCAGCCAACACATCTAAACTACAATCACTCAGAAGTCTTATCCAGCCCCAAACCAATGCCAATCGCCCCCTCGTTTTCCCTATTACTCACATGACAAATGTGTTAGCGTCTTAGTGCCCAAGGGTGGGTGTAATCAAGTTAAGTCTGGTTGATTACTCAGTTACGATACTTCAAGTGCGCTCAATTGGGCCTTTATTTTCAAACTCAATTTTGGTTTCTTAACCGATACATTTTGAGCTCGGCCCAACTCGTGGTTCAAGTAGCAATGGTTGTGTAGTGTAACATTTCTAGTTGTTGTATCATCAATGTAGATTTTGTGCCAAGTGATCAAGTTCATAAGGTAGTATAAACTACCTCATGTGAGTGATCTAGTTTAAATTGCTTTATACAGTAGATTTGCAAGTTTTCTATTTGCACAATGTTGGTTCATTTTTTTTCCGGAGTGTAGAGTAGGGAAATTTGCATCCCACATTGCGTCATGAACCTAATGACCAAGGAGGAGATGATTATAAAATGAGATGCCAAACATTTCAACAAACTCACATATTTCTTGGCTGCTTCTTTAAATCATTGTTATGGTTTATTTTTTAAGTGCAATTACTAGTTATAATATTTATGAATCACCATATCTGCAAACACTAATTTATAAAAATTAGCGTTTGTGATAATTGGATTTTTAAAACATTGTAATTTGTATCTAATATTAGTGAAAAGTGTAGATTGGATTGGTGTAAAGCTTGAATGAGCCGAGTCTAAAAGTGTGAGCCTCTTCTCATAGTCCAGCTCAAGCCTAAGCGATATAACTATGGATAAGCGAGCTCGAGAAGAGTGTACTTAAAGAGCCGAGTGAGTTTGGTTACAAAATTACTTTAGTGACCCATGCATCGACATCGCCTCCTACGTTCACAGAGCCAGTGAAACCAAATCCCCATGGATCAGCAAATAGAGCTCTTCAAATGGATATTGATGTAGAAAATCTTTACCCAAAACACTTCATCGAAACAAAGTCCATACCATCTTTGTAATCATTGTATTGTAAATAATTTATGTACATGTTCATCAGACGACCACTTCTTCACGTCATCATCATTTGCAATATGCATAAAACTTGTTCCCTTTGATCGAAAAATGATACGTGTTCCACTTTCTTCCAAACCTATGTTCAATGTACAGCAATGTTTAGATTGTGTTACATAACTGCTCACAAAGTGAACTTTTGTGATTCAAGCAGAATGATGGTGTGCTTGGCATATAAAAAAGAATTAAAGAATAAACGATCTCTTAGACTGTGTAACAAATATAACATAAGTTCCTTTCATATAGATTTAAAAAAATATTACACCCTCAAGACTGTGACTTCATGTAAATATTCCATTAGTCCATTTTTCATTCAACTCCCACATTCATTTTTAACAAGCTTGTAACAATACATGTCATTCGGCCAACGCATCTATACTGCAATCACTCGAATGTTTTATCCGACCCCACACCAATTCCAACCGCCCCCCTCGTTTTCCCTATTACTTACATGACAGATTTGTTAGCGTCTTAGTGCCCAAGGTGTAATCACATTAAGTCGGGTCAATATAATTTTAAGCTCTAGATCGACTCAGTTGCATTATTTCAAGCACGCTCAATTGAGTCTTTATTTTCAAACTCAAGTGTGGTTAAGCTTAATTTTAGAACTCAAGTTTGGTTTCTTAACCGATACGTTCTAAGCTTGGGTCGACTCGACTGTTCAATGTAAATATTGACTGACTCCATATATTGAGTTTGGCTTGACTTAACTTTGCTGGGATCATGGTTGGTTGAATGAATTTAGTTTTTAGTTGCTTTGAATCCATTAGTCTTTACAATAACTTTGCATATTGAGATTAAAAATGGAGTAAAAAAAGTTGTTGCTTAACGTTCAGGTAGCAATGGTTGGGTAACATTTCTAATATTTGGATCAAGTTCATAACAAATTGCTTTGTAGATTTGTAAGTTTTCTATTCGAGCAATGTTGGTTCAGTTTCTTTTTCAGTAGTGTAGACTAGAGTAGGGGTATTTGCATCCCACATTGCCCTCATGAACCAAATGACCAAGGTTGAGATGATTTTAAATTGAGATGACTTTAAAAGAATGGGTGCTTTTGTCCAAAGTTCATTTTTTAAAACATTGTAATTCGTATCTAATATTAATTACAAGATTTANACATACCCTCATTGAGATGCCAAACAATCAATGAAACACGTGTTCCTGGGCTCCTAACCAAAGTCATTGTTATGATTTATTTCTTGGTTGCAATTACTATTTATACTCCATCCGTCCTAAAATTATTGTCTCTTTTGGGATGTTCCAAAACAATTATCCATTTTATGGCCCCACTTTTATTAAACTTTGTGTTTCTTGTCCTCTGACAATAAGTTTGAGACAGAGGAAGTAACATTTAATAAATGATTTTTGTAGGATCATTTTATTTTTATTTTTTTATTTTTTATAATTATATTAAAAGAGTTGGTGCTTTTATCCAAATTTCATTTTTTAAAACATTGTAATACGTATCTAATACTCACTCCATCCCATAATTATTATCCTTTATTAACTTTTTCGGTCTTTTTTTCTCAACTTTGACTATAAATATTTTTGTTTGTGTTATACAATTTTTGATAAAAAATTATACCAAATGAAAATACATTTAAAACTCATTCCGTTCATATATTTTGTATCAAGTATTATGTAATATAAAGAAAAATATTTAAGTTTAAAGTTGAAAATTAAAGACTGAAAAAGTAAAAAGGGGACAATAATTTTGAGACGAAGGGAGTATTAATTACAAGATTTAGGTGAACAAATTCCTGTTGACAACCAGGATTTCTTTCCTCGCTTTGTTGTAGGTTCGGTATAACTTGTGAAAAAAGATTTGGTCGAACAATAGCAATGTACTTTTTCAAATGTTCCAATTTAGTACGTGGATTTTTTTTAAGTCGTAAAAATGTAACGAACTTTCATAATTGTTCTAATTTGGTACGTGATGATAACATGTCATACCCGAAAGTCTGACACATGGCACCATTTGTAACGTGACACGTCATCATCACGTACCAAATTGAAACAATTATAAAAGTTAGTTACATTTTATAACTTAAAAAAAAAAAATTCACATACTAAATCAGTACATTTGAAAGAGTACATTCTATTCTTCGATTAAATCACTTTTGAAAATGATCATTTTAGCTTTAATTGACGTTGTCGTCATTAAATAATGCATAAATGGAACGTATTCTACTTTTTTCGAAGACTTGCACTATACAATAATGCTGAAAATGAATTATTTTTTCTTCCTTCTTTCTTTCATTTCTTCTTTCTTTCGAGCGAGAACACAAACTACAACATTATTTTCTCTCCTTTTCTATTTATATTTTCACTCTCATAAATCCAAATCAATGAGCACTCGTTGTGACAAGTTATAGGACAAATTATAGCCCTATAACTCAGTCATATAGCTTGACATCACAACCTCCATCGAGTTTTAAGGTCTCGCGCTAAATTTACCAGCCGAATTACATAGTATTTCTTATTTATTTTTTGCTTTTTGTGTTTCATTTTTTTCCATTAAAATGTGGGCCAGGGGTGTCTTATAAGTGATGAAAAAAGTGTATTTTTTACGCTATAGATTATGAGTTATTGTGAAAAAAATGCTGAATCGACATCAATTTTTTCACTATAAAACAAGCCCTATAACTCATGGACACCTAGTGCTCCTAAAATAAATTAAATGCACATAAGCACTTTATATCCAAATCATGAATTGAATCCNTGGGCACTTTAAATCCAAATTAAGCAATGTGACATATTGGTTTGACATCCTAATGTTGTTACAACAACATACAAGTTCATATACTCTTTGCTAAACATTTTTGGGATGATCATGAAAAAAGTTCGTAAACAATGACAGCATATCGTAGTTAGATCACATATAGTCAAATCTAAGACTTGCATTTCTTGAATAATTTGAACATAAAAAACATCATTCATTTACATATCTATAATCTCATGGGTCTTTTTTATTAAATAATGTCACCTTATTGTGTTTATGTTTGGTGCAAAACTTCTGAATATTAAAGTTTCAGTCATATCTATTCTCTAATAATGAGAATTTATAGAAGTTTGAGTTTTTAAAATAAGGTAGTCTTTAAAGCAAGTAGTCTTTAAAGTAAGTTTTGTTTGACACAAACTTTTTACTACTTTTAATCTTACTAAAAGCTTATAAAAGAAGCTCGTTGAAGGTAACTTTTAGTGGAGCATAAGCTTTTATAGGTATTCATTAACATAAAATACCATTATGTATTCATATTCTAAACTAATGTCAGCGTCCTCTCTTTGTAATTAGAAGTTCCATTTTCAAGACAAACGTATCTGAAAGTAGAAGTTACAACGGCAACTTAAGCTCTCATAAAAGTAAGCTCTTATAAGTTTCAATAGTCTAACACACATTTCGCCAAACATAATATGTAATTATCTTTTTTTTTTAACAACATTGATTCACATGTCTAATTATTCATGTAAATACTCTAATAGTCCATTGTCATTCAATTTCGACCCATTTACTTCAATGGGCCGATCGGGTTATGTTTCATCTTTAATGGGCCAAACTGGTACATTAAATAAGTTGCTTAAAACAAAATGGACTGTAATTGGTCGCAAGTCTCTCAAACTGTATTGCATCGGATTTTAAAAATTATTTTATTAATAAAACTGGGTTATCAATGTACTAATACGATTTTTGTAATCGTAGTCACATTAATTGTCAATCAACAGGTTTAAGACTTGACATTTTTTTAGGTTGACCTGTATAAAAACCTGTTTTAGCCACAACCCGTGTTAAGCCATTACACAATCCGACCATTCGATCACATTATCATATTATTCATATATATTTTTATCCTGTTTTTACATCAACAATCTCCACTATTTTCTAAAGCAATGAAGGTGATGGAATGTTAAATCAATGGTAGATTACCAGGATGCTAATGGTCACAATTTTTTGGCTGAAGATGGAGTTGTTTGTTACAACGCGTTTTTGGTAAGCAATTACATTTGGTCTCACTAGAGTTAAAAAGAATTTTATTAGCTTAGAACATTCATGTTTCATACAAAAAATGTGTAACACCCTTTCGAAAATTTTAAGTCCATCCATGATTTTGTGGGGTTTGTTTTAAAGGTGGGTGGAGTGGTAACTATTGTGGCTAAAAGGTGAGGGGAGCAGTGATGTGCTAAATGGTGATGTGATGCTGAGGTAAAAGATGAGGAAAGTAGTGGTGTGTTAAATGGTAATTTAATGTTGAGGTGAAAAGTGAGAAAACGGTGATCATCGCATGCAATCTTATAATATTAGACACCTTTCATTACTACTAATATTGTTTTGAAATTTATTTATAGTAGATATTATTAAACGCGTTGATGAGAAAGTGTATATGATAATGATGTTTGTTACTTTGTAATTTATTATACTCCGTAATATTCAAACTTTGAATCATTCAATAAAAGGGGCGTTTCCTATAAGCTATAGACAAAAAAAAAAAGTCAAAAGTCTTTACAATATAACGTAAAAAATAGAACTCCGCCAACCCAGACACTTGTTCACATCTTCAATATATACAAACACAAACCGAACAGATTTATGTATATCAGTATATCAGATTTATGTATATCAGTATACAAACACTTGTTCACTTCTTTCTGTAACAACCCACAAACCCTTTTTTTGTTCAGATTAACAAACATGATGTCTTCAGTCAATCATGACGACTTTGCTCACTTAAAAATGCCCCTTGTAAATGTTCTATCCGCCACCAGCAACTTTGATGACAAAAATGTCATTCAAAAAGCTGATTTAGGAAATGCTTACATAGGACAGCTCTTGTGGTCCGGTGAGTTGATTAAAATTAAAGCTCAGAGGTTGAATAAAGAATGGTATGATGAAAAAGAAGAAGATTTTTGGATGGAGATTTCCATGCTTTCTAGTCTCAAGCATAAAAATCTTGCTTCTATTGTTGGGTTTTGTGATGAGAATGACGAGAAAATTATCATTACCAGGCGTGAGACAAGGGGAAGTCTCAGCAACTATCTAAGTGACCCGATGCTGTTGACATGGGTGCGAAGATTGGAGATATGTGTCGCTCTTGCGAATGCACTGAGCTACATTCATTATGACGAGCCACGCGATTTTAGCGTAATACATCGAGACATCTGCAGTGCCACAGTTTTATTAAATGATAACTGGGAGCCCAAGTTATCTGACTTTAGACTTTCCATGAAGATTAAAGCATCTCAGAGGCATCATTCATTCCATGTTGATCATAAAGTTTGGAATAGGGTGGGGTATACAGACCCAACATATTTAGATACTAGAAGCGCGAACCACAAGTCAGATATGTACTCCTTTGGGATAGTATTGTTTGAACTACTCTGTGGTAGGAAATCAGTAAGTGACGATCAAGATAATAAGTATCTGGCTCCTGTGGCCATTACCCGTTATAGATACGAAAAACTCAATCAAATAATTGACCCTGGTCTACTGAAACAAATGGACCCACAGTCATTCGACATCTTCGCGAAAACAGCGTATGACTGCTTGAATGACGAACTATCGCAACGCCCAAATATAGATGAGATTGTCCCAAGACTAGAGAAAGCGTTGGAACTCGCACGCCAAAACAGGGCTGTAAGACTTCTATTTCTCTGTTTCATCTTTCTATCACAATAATTAATAGCTCTTTGATATTATGTCTTCCGTTGCTGGACCTTACTGAATATTACTACCCCCAATATGCAATGCTAACAAAACTCAAGTTAAGAAATGGCCATTTTTGCTCTGTTATTTTAAGAAAAATGTGGCTGGCTTTTGGCCTATCGAATTAACAATTTGGTGTAAAAACAAGAATATTTTGATTTCAAGTTTTGGCTGTGACAAAGTTGTTATAAAAGTGTATCACTTGAGACTATTTTGACACCAAAAGAAATGCTTATAGGATATGACTTTGACAATAACCTCTTCAGGGGCATAAGGTAACGTAACATAACATCCCCAAACTAAAACAGGAAAACAACTTTATTGTAAAAAAATATTACTAGTATATAAGTTATAGAGTTGGCTTCATGAAAAGAGTCAACCTATTGAATTTTAGACTGAAAATTATATCAATTCGTGAAGTTGAATTTTGCAATGCTAACACTCTATTCTCTAAGAAAAATCAAAACAGTATTATTAGTTAATAACTTACTTAAAAAAAAAAAAAAAAAAACACTTTAGTGTTTAATTCAATTATCAACTTTAGTGGAAGTCACATCCTTTTGTAACTTAAATTCTGTTTTTGTGATAGACACACTCTCCGCCCAACCACCTTGCTCACCTAAGAATCCCCCTTGAAGATATAGAATCCGCCACCAACTACTTTGAACAAGAAAATTCCACAGGCAGAGGTGAATTTGGACAGAGATACATAGGACAACTCTCTTGGTCCGGTGAGTTGATAGATATCACTGCTGAAAGGTTAACTGATAAAGAATGGGATGATGAAAAAGAACAACAGTTTTGGACGGAGATTTCAATGCTATCTAGTCTCAAGCATAAGAATGTTGTTTCTATTGTTGGGTTTTGTAATGAAGTTGGTGCAGAGACCATCATTTACGAGCATGGGTCCAGGGGAAGGCTCAGATTCTATCTAAGTGACCCGGTGTTGTTGACATGGGTGAAAAGATTGGAGATATCTGTGGGTGTTGTGCATGCATTGAGCTACATACATTATGACGAGGCACGCGATTTTAGCGTTATACATCGAAACATCAGAAGTGAAACAATTCAATTGAAGAATGACTGGGAACCCAAGTTATCATGTTTTCAGCATGCCATGAAGATTAAAGCATCTGAAAGAAACCATTCTTTCCATACTGATTCAGCTTGGTCTACAAAAGGGTATACATGCCCAACATATGCACAGACTAGCAATGTGAATCACAAGTCAGATATCTACTCCTTTGGAATGGTATTGTTTGAACTACTGTGTGGTAGGAAATCAGTAAGTGACGGTCAAGATAATAAGTATCTGGCTCCCATGGCCATTTTTCATTTTATCGAGAAAACACTCGATGGTATAATTGACCCGGATCTTTGGAAACAAATGGATCCGCAATCATTTGACATCTTCGCGAAAACAGCATATGACTGCTTGAATGAAGAACAATTGCAACGCCCAAATATAGATGAGATTGTCGCAAGACTTGAGAAAGCATTGGAACTCCAAATGGCAGGCGAAAATTGGCCTGTAAGACGTTTTTTTCTCTCTTCAAATCTGTATATCATAATAACTATTATATTCAGATAACTTATTATTAATAATTAATAATGATAGTATACTTATTACTGTCTTTATGATGCTAAAGGAACACTCGATAGTTGCGGCCGAAGTTGAAGGTACATCATCCAGTCAAGAGAAGGTAATTTTTCTTATAAGTCTTTTTATAAGTCACTGGTGGAAATTTCAAAAAAGAATTTAGATTCTCCTTTTGTTGAAGGCTTGAAGCCAAAGATAGGCCACATTGTAGCTATTCTCGAGTGTAATACACAAGATCCTCTTTTTTAAGTATCTCCCAACATTTTCTGTTCTTTGATAAATCTTTATAATTGAGTTATTTACCTCAGTTTAATGTTTCACCCTGTGAATTTGCACAAATGGTAATGGTGTCTTGTTGCATATAGGGCTCAGTGACCTCCATCTTTAGAGGCGTTGAATCCCAGACCAGCAAAAAGACAATGTCTTCCCTCAAAGATCTTTCACATTTACGCCTCAGCTATGAAGATATAAAATCCGCAACTAACGGTTTTGATCATGAAAATTTCATTAAAAAATTTGGGTTTGGATGGATTTACAAAGGCCGTCTCTTGCATTCCGAAAAGTTCATCGATACTATTTTGAAGTTTTTCTCTTATGAATTTGTAGATGATATGAGAAAAGCATTTTGGACGGAGATTTCAATGCTTTCTAGCCTCAAACATAAGAATCTGGTGTCCTTTATTGGGTTTTATGAGGGGAACAATAAGTTTATCATATACAAGAAAGAGGCTAAAGGAAGTCTAGACAAATATCTGAAGGACCAGTCCCTCAAATGGATGCAAAGGCTGAAGATATGTGTTGGTGTTGCAAATGCATTAAGTTACATCCATTACGATGTTGAACGTGATTTTAGTGTCATACATTGCAACATCAAGAGCTCGAAAATTTTACTAGATGACAAATGGGAACCCAAGTTATCTGGTTTTGAGCTTTCGTTGAAAAATACAGTAGCTCGGAGGCAGCGTCTTCTTCTTACTCGTGATATTGTTCAGAATGTATACCTAGACCCAAAATATAAAAGAACTGGGGGTGTGACCCACAAGTCAGATGTGTATTCGTTCGGTGTTGTATTATTTGAAGTCTTGTGTGGAAGGAGTGCAGTTCTTCCAGACGAAGAGTTGGGAGAGGGGTTATTAAGTCAACTGGCCAAATCTCATCTAGATGATATGATTGATCCACATTTACGAGAACAGATGGACCACGAAGCATACAAAATCTTCTCAGAGACAGCATTTTACTGCATACAAGAGGAACGAGCAAAGCGTCCGCATATAGATCAGGTTGTCACTAGACTTGAGAAAGCTTTGCAACTCCAGTGGAAACATGAAAATCCAGTTGACAGTACATCATCCAATCGTTTGAAGGTAGTAATTAATTTCCTTAAACTTTTAATTTGAGTCCGATTACGAATTATCCTAATTAATAAACAAGAGTTACTAATATTATTAATTGTTGTTTTCTAGTTTAACGTATAACCACTATATTCTCATTATACGACTTTTTTGTACAAAAAGATGAGTAATAATGTGAAAAACTGTATGTATGTGATTTTGATTTTACATTATTATCTTTTTTAACATTGTATTTTATATTTCATAGATTATAATATTAAATTATAACTAAAAATATTACTGTATATAAAACTAAATTTTTGTAATGTATGTGGTGAATATGAAAGTATGAAATAGTTTGTTACATAAAATTTTAATAGTGGGTTCATTCCGAATGCCTAGAGAAGATCTTTTCAAGGATGTAACTCTTAAGAAAGTAATGATGTAATAAGCGTGTTCAGTTTTTAAAATTGAAAATATGTATTCAAAGTAAAAGTATTTTAAATTTTATCATACCATAATCATTTTTGTGAAATACTTGAAGAGGCAATCATATTAGTGTTCACCGTTTACAAATGAATAAAGGTAAGATTATGCATTTTACGGGGAAGGAACAGGTATAGGTATGGTATAATAGGTTTGGTTTAAGGACTTAAAATGATCATTACCAAAAGCTGAGGTTTTTCTAAAGTCAACAATCTTTTTGTGGTATGACTATTTTTTTTTTTTTTTTTTTGAACGGCGGGTTAGTTGTTAGATGTTAGTTGTTAGTTGTTGGCTCGAGTTAGTGGTATGACTATTCTTTTCCTAATTTCATATAATTTTACTCTTTTCCTTTTTTCTGGAAACGGCAAAACAGTTTTACAAAAGGCACCCAAGAAGGAAACCAGTAACAACATAAAGATAAAAACCTTCAAGAGGGATAATTAAATAAAAGACAAGAAATCTTCATTTTCAATTTTGACATTAATTTTAGGGATGAAATCATTTTCCTACTAGTTAACTTGAAACAAATCAACTGTTGCTTTTGAACGTTTTCATATTTTCTAATGTTAATCAGTTATAAAAACTTTTTTTTTATTTCACTCCAATCCTTACTAGCATTAACAAGGTGATGCATGACTCCATAATGTTGCAGGAGAATAACTTTGAACACTTGAAGATTGGACTAGATGTTATAAAGGAGGCTACCGAGAATTTTAACGACGCACATTGCATTGGATCAGGTGGATTCGGTAAAGTATACAAAGCAGATCTTGAACATTTCGATAGCAGTAATTCCTCGTCGATAGAAGGTGTGAACAAGTGCGATTTACCAAGAAAACGAAGCACGGTAGCCATAAAGCGCATTCACAATCAAGAAGGAGAAGAAGGGTTCATTTCAGAAATTGAAACTCTGACTACTTGTAAGCATGATAACATAATTTCTCTTCTTGGCTTTTGTTATGAAGGCAACGGTGCAATGATCCTGGTTTATGAGCATGCTTCGAAAGGTAGTCTTGAAAGCTATTTGGGAAGCAGTGATAGAATGACTAATCTTAATTGGGTGCAACGTCTAAATATATGTCTTGATATTGCACGTGGTTTGAAATACATTCACAACAACACAGATCATGGCAAACAAAAGATGATACATCGTGATATCAAGAGCGATAATATTCTGTTGGGAGATAACTGGAAGGCAAAGATTGCGGATTTTGGGCTCTCCAAATTCCACCCAGCAGATCAAGTGGCCAGCACTATCTATACCAATAGGATTGCAGGTACATATATGTATTTGGATCCAGAATATGAGAAGGATGGTAGATTAAATAAGAAATCAGACATTTACTCATTTGGAGTAGTGTTGCTTGAGATCTTGACTGGGAGTTTGGCCTATGATTCTGTATACACCAAGGTGAATGACAAGGGAATTGCACCCATTGCAAGAGATCATTTTGAAAAGGGAACAATAATGGAAATTGTTGATCACAAGATAAAGGAGGAGACCGATGAACATGTCTTTTCTTTAAGTAAAGGACCCAATAAAGAGTCTTTGGACATCTTTTTAGACATCGCATTTCGATGTGTCGTCAGAAACTCAAGCGCAACGTCCAACAATAGAAGTTGTCATCCAAGAACTCAAAAAAGCGTTAAACTCTCAGGTAAGTAAATAATTTATAAGACAACTTATTAATTTCTTCATATTCTTGATAGTAAAATGTGACATATCATACATTATACTTTGTGTAAACAACATTTTCTCAAACTGTTACTCATTATTTTTAGATCTTTTTTTAAGGGTATCTAACTATTTCACTATATACAACAAATCGATCTCACAATGTCCTAAGCGATTTATTGTTTAAGTTATTTCACCGGGTATAAACCCTTTACCCAAAAAAAAAGTTTTGGGATTTATTGTTTTGATCTTAAACTTTTATGTAAACATAATAATTTAAATTTATAACGTGCTAATGAGTCGCCGGTAAACTTCCTCACTCTTTTCTTCCATGTATATATATATATTTCTTTAGTGTAGAAAATGCAACAACAAACCTTGATTTGCAACCATAACTTTGACATGAACTTGGAGACTGAAAAAAATTAAATTTTGATTTAACAGAATCCTGTATGGCAAGTAGTTTCAGTTTGTTTTTGACTTACTACATCGACTGACTGTGTGGTGGTTCACAGGAGAACCACAAAGACGACCTCAAACTGTCACTTAAAGACATAAAGTTGGCGACACAAAACTTCAGCCAAGATAATGTCATTGGACAAGGAGATTTTGGGAAAGTATATAAAGGAGTAGCTACTCACTCTCATGGACATAACATCCTTGCTGCAAAGCGCTTGGATAGGAAGTCTGCTGAAGGAGAAGCTGAATTTATGACAGAACTGGAAATCCTTATGGAGTATAAACATGAAAATGTCATTGGTCTTGTAGGCTACTGTGATGAAGAGGATGAGAAAATTATTGTTTATGAGTATGCATCGAGAGGAAGTCTTGATAAGTACTTGGACAATGATAGTCTTACGTGGGTAATGCGGCTAAAAATATGCATCAATATTGCAATTGGGTTGGAGTTCCTTCATGGAAAGGGTTCAAGTCCAGAAATGGTGATACATAGGGACATCAAAAGTAGCAACATACTACTGCTTGATGATTGGAAAGCAAAAATTACTGATTTTGGGCTTTCCTTAGTTTGTCCAACAAATCAGGATGCGGGCTATGTTATCGACAATGTTATAGGCACAATTGGCTATCGTGACCCACTACACTCGAAGACAGGCTTCTTAACTAAAGAATCTGATATATTCTCACTGGGTGCGGTTTTATTTGACATATTGTGTGGGAAACTATCGTCCATAGAACTAGACGATGAATATCTTTATTTACCCTTTTTGGCTAAACAACACTATCATGTCAGAAAACTTGATAAGTTAGTGTTTGAGGGTATCAAAGAACAAATTGTGCCACAGTCATATACTACATTTACAAGGATTGCCCTTCAATGCTTACATCACACGAGAGAAAGACGGCCAACAGCAGGTGAAGTGATAAAACAACTTAAGAAAGCATTGGAATTCCAAGTAAGTTTTTATAATTATTTCAAATTAGGCTACCATTTCTTTCACATACAGATCTAAAACTATATTTACGGATATTCAAACAAGTTGTGCATTTCTATTGTTCAAACAAGTGTTGTTGAACCATAAAACATGATAAATAAACATATATCTTAATAAGACAGTCTTTTTTATCACTCAAAACAAAAAAATAAATCAAATGTCAAAACAAAAAAGACAACAAGTTTCCATGATCCAGAAAAAAAATGTGTTTCTATGTTCATTAGAAGGTCTTTAGTTGTTTCCTCAACGATAGAAATGTAAATGTATGAAATATGAGCTTATTAATTGTTTGATTAATGTTCAGGAGGATTATGAGATATGGGAGTCGCAATTGCCTAAAGACTACAAAGAAATAATCCAGATGTCAAAGTGCCCCGAAGATTATTCTACCATCAAGAAAGAAGATCTTTACAACATCTTTTCTAAAGGAATCCTCCTTCAACAGGACAAAGTGGTAATCAGTTCATTCTCAAATCTCAGTTATATTTTTGTGCATCATGTGTTCTATGTATCCTTTAGTTTATTAGGGATGAATCAAAATCACGCATGCATTTACAGATCATAACATTGAGTCTAACCTTTTTNTTTGTATAACAGTTGCTGTCATTCGATGGTATTGGAGAAAGAAATGCAGTGGTTTCAGCAACAATGTTTTCCTACAAAAACAACTGTCCACATAAGTGGAAATCTCTTCCAGAAACAAGGTTATTCTCTCTACTTCTCTTGGTACATATACATTGTTGTTAGATGCATAAATTTCTGCTATAATCTACAATCTAATATGATCAACAACTTTTAGAATAATATAAGATATTAACAACTGAGTTTCATAGATAGACATAATACAAAATTGTTAAACTCGAAGAAGAGTAAATAGTAGATGCTTTGTAACTCATACACGTTCAGTCCCAGAGACGGAGCTATGTTTTGACTTGGGTTGGCCAAGGCCCACCCCAAAGTTCAACTAGAGCCAGTTAATTCTATAATGTTAAAATAACTTAGTCACTAAAGGATAAATTGGCCCACCCAAATTCTATAAACAATCAAGCATATCAAAATTGAGAGAGAGGATCTAGTAGCATGGAATAATTTGTTAGCCCCTGTAATTGCATAAGTCTTGTACATATGTAAATAACGATAGTTAAAGGACCAATATTGTACGATAGAAAGTTAATAACCGAATAGCGGTTATAGTTAGTTATATGGTAGTTATGTTAGTTAGATAGTTGACTTTTCGAAGGGACACAATGGTTCGTTTGAACCTGTTGGAAGCCTATATATAGGAGCCATAATGTAATGTTTAGAGGTGTGTCTCAATACAATGTAATTCAGAATTATGTTGTTTATATTATTGAATCATGTTCTTGTCAATCTCATTTTAACGATCCTGGAAATATGAACCTGTGAGAAATATTAACATGGCATCAGAGCCGATGGTTTACAAAGATTGCAAGAATTGATTCAAGCTTTTTGATCAAGAGGATCAAGAGACCAAGAAGGGAAGACACCAAGGATGTTGGGGAAGATAGTGCACGATCAGAACCAACGATAGTTGCAAGATAGCAACGACTTCAATCCAACGATTTTTTAAATAAAGTGTGTAATTGGGATTAAACCGAAAATCGAACCGAACCAAACCGAACTAGAATTCAACCAAACCGAACCGAAAACTGAATTTGAATTCGGTTTGGTTTGGTTTACGGTTTGACCCTAAAAAAACTTTTTACCGAATTAACCGAATAACCCGAAAACCGAACCGAATAACACCCCTAACTGAATCCAGTCACATGGTTTAAGGCTTTAAGCTTCTAGATGCATGCTCATAGACTCTTACCTTTGATTAGGGGTGTGACGGTCTAAATCTTACATTTGCCTCGTATCTTGTTTCGACACGACTGCGTATTGTTGTTGATATTGAACACACATGTAAACAGGCTCTTACGAGGTATGTATAGGTAAACTGTACATCCTTAATACCTTTACTTTCACAAAATGAAATATGACGCACTATTTATAAAAGACACTGATATATAATGATGCAAACGCGATACATAAGTAGGTATGCAAAAATGAAAAATTGATATAGGCGAAAAGAGACATAATATCGAGCTCGTTTATTTGATCATCTTTGTTTGATTTAGAGGAACCACCTTTGCATTGTTGGACCCTGTAATTGCATATGTCTTGAAAGATGACGGACTAAATGTGTTCAATAGAAACTTAATAACCGAATGACGGTTAAGTTAGTTATTTCTGTAGAAAGTTAGTTATTACCGAAAGGTTGTGTCTCTTGGAACACACCTATTCGAACAGTCATGTCTTTTGGGTCATACCCATTCGACTAGTATATATAGGAGTCATAATGTAACGTTTAGCGTGTGTCTCTTTGTAACGATGTAAATTGTTATTATAATGAATAATATTCTTGTCATTCTCGTTTTGCATCGATCCTAGAACATCAATTCTGGAACCTGTGGAATATCCATTTGAAGACCTGTGAAAATTTAACATGGTATCAGAGCCGAAGGTTGCAAGACTACAAGAATTGATTCAAGTTTTTGATCAAAGAAGATCAAGAAACCGAGAAAGGAAGACACCACGGTTTGTTGGGAAGATAGTGCACGATCAAAACCAACGGACATGGACACCAAACGAATTGGTGGGAACTTTGTTGTGATCTTTGAAACGTGACAACAAAACAAGAAGGAAAGAACAACGTTGTAGAAGACCGTTGTTGGTGACTTACATCACGCGACAACAGAAGAAGAAAGAAACACGCTGAATCCTATTTCAGAACAGGAAACACGCGACGTATAAACAGAGATACGTTGCCTAAGATAACCAAGGAACGCAAGGAAGTAGTATACGACTTGTCTTGTGTCAAAATTGTAATCGACAAGGCACCAAACGAAGTGGTGACTTGCAGGTTTGTGTTGGCTTGATCCTGAACGCGACAAAGAACAAAAGTAACTTTGTTACAAAATCTTTGTTGGCATTCAATATCATACAACAAAACCAAGACCTCTTTGTCGCGGACAAAGGTGGAGAAGAAGACGTCATAAGAACAAACGTTGACACCAAACGTTGACCTCTTTGTCGCGGACAAAGGTGGAGAAGAAGACGTACGTTGAAAAAAAAGGGACGTTGCTTGGATTGTAGAAAAGGTATACCGAATAAGAAAAACAATCGAGGATTGTTTTTGGAAGTACGCTCGCAATACAAAGGACAACAGCAGAAACAAAATTGATCACTTGTTCGCAAGGAATACCGTCGTGTATTTCTGTAGGTTGTTGTGTAGATACGGTGTGGAACAAAGAAGAAGGAGTGTTGTGGAACGCGGACAAGCAACGAGGGCAACAAGGACACAAGCAAACGCTTCACTTGTTGATATACTACCGTCGAGTAGTAGAAGGAAAAACAAGCAATCCGCTTGTTTTTGAAATAAAATACCGAGGGTATTTTGTAGGCTTTGTGTTCACGTAGACTTGGAAACAAAAAAACAACGAAACAACAAGTTTGTTGTTTACCGAGAACTTGAGAGTTCTTTGGAATTAAAAGCCGAGACAAAAGAGTCTATGGCACACACACCGGTAACCAAGTTGGACGCAAAAGAAAGAGGAATACAACGTGGCAAAGCAACAACAACACGTTGGTGAGAAAGGAAGAAGGAATGAAAGAGATGCAGAAAAGAGTATGAAGACTCGAAGAACAAGACTTAAACAATTAGGGGGGAAAATGTTAGCCCCTGTAATTGCATAAGTCTTGTACATATGTAAATAACGATAGTTAAAGGACCAATATTGTACGATAGAAAGTTAATAACCGAATAGCGGTTATAGTTAGTTATATGGTAGTTATGTTAGTTAGTTAGTTGACTTTTCGAAGGGACACAATGGTTCGTTTGAACCTGTTGGAAGCCTATATATAGGAGCCATAATGTAATGTTTAGAGGTGTGTCTCAATACAATGTAATTCAGAATTATGTTGTTTATATTATTGAATCATGTTCTTGTCAATCTCATTTTAACGATCCTGGAAATATGAACCTGTGAGAAATATTAACATAATTTGCAAGTGCAATAACTTCTTTGAAGATGGAAGAATGATATTGATTTTCTTGTTATTAGTTTAGGTTGTTTTCTTCTTACCTGTTTTCATATCGAGTTAGTGTGCATTTCATCTTGCGGAAGCGCCATGCGTTCGAAATAGAAAAGTAGAACTAAAATATAGCAACGACACGCTTTTGTTTATTGCTAATTGATATTTGGCCCACCCACATGTTAAATCCTGGCTTCGTCACTATTCAGTCCTACAGCGTCTTATATCTTTATATATAAGATATCTTTATATGTTTACTGAAAATACACAAAAAAAACTTTATATTTTTTTTAGGAATTGGATTACATAGTGCCCATTTTGAAAAAAAAAAAAAAAAAATGTATTTTATGTTAACTTAAATGACTGTTGTTCCTATATAATGCTAATTAAAGGGTGAATAGAGCTACTTTAAAGTATGCATTTATGATTCATATATAAGATTTGGAATCCGGGGTGTTATGTATGATATATACATGTTGCCTGTCATCGATATGTATGTTGCTTGATTTTGTATTTATTTTTTTTCAAAACGTGGTTGAGGTATGCCCTGTTTTGGCCCTGTGTTTGCACGGCCATGAATCATAGTTAATTATATATATATATTGATACAATAAGTTTCAGTTTTGAATTTAAGTCTTTCCCAATTCCCAAAGAAATTGTTTTCTCAATTTTTTTAGTTTAAAGAAATACTAAATTCTAAAGTAGAAGTGTACATCCGGGGGAATAATGGTTATGACTGACTCGGACTTGAATGTTTATAACATGTGCAGATTTGAGTCAGTAGTGGAGATGTCAGATGTTTCCAATTTGAACATCGAAATTAAGGCAGATACTCGATTATTATCTCCGAATGCTGTTTATGGGGTCTATTTACTCTTCAAACTCTGTGATTCAAGAAAGGTTTCAACTAAACCGATGTATGTTAATCTAAAGTATAGAGTGGGCTCCGAAAATCTACATGCATATTTTGCAAAACAGAGAGACGAAGAGTGGATGATGATCGAGTTGTACAGATTCTTAAATCAGAACGAAGATGTCATGTTTACGTTTCTAATAGAGAGCTTTTCGTCGTGCTATTGTGGAGATGGTGCGATTTATCTCGAAGGCATTGAATTTCTAGCCATTGACAAAGTGAGTTTAGAAATATCCCTTGGCTCCATTCTAAATTATTTTGTTTATATATAAAAATCATGTCTATGCTGCATATTTTATGCAGATTTCAAGAGGTGATTGAGCTTTTGCCACAACAAGTATTCTATATTAATTGCACGATTAGAAGTCAAATGTTGTCGGCCGATACAGAATACACGTGTTATCTTGTATTCAAGCTTTCAGAAGAATGTCACGGACTGCATAATCCGGTGAAGGTACGAGATCTACTCCACCAAGTAAACGAAGAGGCTGAATTTTTCTATTTTATTACCCCAAGCCCACTGAATATAAATGATATTACACGGGTTCCAAAACAAAGGGAAGATGGATGGATGGAGATTCAAGTGTGGAAATTTAACTCGACTCATAATTTCGAGGATGACTCTCTTTCTATCTATATGAAGTTTACAAGTCATGAAGGAACTATGTCTGGCCTCATCATCTGTGGCCTTGAGTTTCGGCCAACGTTTATTACTTCAAGCACGCTCAATTGAGCCTTTATTTTCAAACTCAAGTGTGGTTAAGCTTTACTTTGAAACTCAAGTTTGGTTTCTTAACAGATACATTATGAGCTTGACCCGACTCGATTGTTCAAGGTAAATATTGACAGACTCGATATATTGAGTTTGGCTTGACTTAACTTTGTTGGGGTCATGGTTAGCTGAGTGAATTTTGTTGTTAGTTGTTTTGATTTAATTTATTACTCCGTAGTTGTTTTGAATGCTCATGCAGCAATGGTTGTGTAACATTTCTACTTTATGGATTATTGATGTTGATTTTGAGCCTAGTGATCAAGTTCATAGCGTAGTATAAACTACCTCATGTGTGTGATCTAGTTTAAATTGCATTATAGATTTGTAAGTTTTGTATTCGAACAATGTTGGTTCAGTTTGTTTTCATCAGTAGTGTAGAGTAGGGGTATTTGCATCCCACATTGCCCTCATGAACCAAATGACCAATGTGGAGATGATTATAAAATGAGATGCCAAACGATTCATGAAAATCATATTTCTTGGCTTCTAACCAAAGTCATTGTTATGGTTTAGTGTTTCTGTTGCAATTACTAGTTATAATATCTATAAATCACAAATCTACAAAAGATTAATTTTATTATATCAAATAAAATTGATTTTTTGTGATTGTTTGATTTTTAAAACATTGTAATTTGTATCTAATTTCAGTGAAAAGCTTATGATTTAATTGGTAAATTTCGAATCAGCTGAACCTAAATGAGTTTGAGGGTACTACACGCCCCGAGTGTGAGCCACATCTAATAGTCGAGCTCGAGCTTTATATATAACGATCGGCAAGCTTTGCGAGCCTAAGCGATATAACTAGACACCAGGTAAGTATATTCTCATATCAAGGACCATTTCAAGTTCTCAACTCGTTGTATGGGTCATGCATCAACATCGTCTCTATGTCATCTCGAAGCAAAAGAAACCGATCCCCCATTATCAAACGGAGTATATGAATCGATTGTTAAATGCAGAAGATACAATGTATCTTGGAAGGGATATGGGAATCTTATCTTTGGGCAAGTTGGATATCATGCAAGTTGAAAAGGTGTGCTCATGCATGACGTTATTGCTCAATCTTTGCCTATAAAAGGGAGCCTCTTTTCAGTATCCCATCTCAAAACAGCAAAACACATAGTAGTGTCTTTGTTTCTTTCTTTCTCTAGTACTTTTTTGTATTTATTAGAGAGTTGGTGAAATAGCTCATAATACAAGAGATATAAATGTGTTTATCCTTGTAATTAGAGAGAAGGTGTAACTCCTAATTTTACATAGTGAAACGTATCTTTCCTTACCCGTGGTTTTTACCCTATTGGGGTTTTCCACGTTATATCCATGTGTCATCTTTTATTATATTTCTATTTTAGTTGCGGGTTTGCTTCAGTCCGGTGTCACTTTTCTCAACAAGTGGTATCAAGAGCTAAGGTTGGGTGTGTGTATAATTATTTATCGTATGCTCTGTGGTTGCCACTAATTAGTGGACCCTCCACATCAAAAGATAAATAAATTTATACTCACTCAAAAGGTGTTCGTTACTATTATTAACAAATAATAGTTTTGTCAAAAAGTAGATTGTGATTGTAGCAATGGCGGCAAAATTTGAAATCGAAAAATTCAATGGGAATAATTTCTCGTTGTGGAAATTAAAGATGAAGGCTATCCTTAGAAAGGATAAATGTTTAGCGGCCATTGACGAAAGGCCAGCTGAGGTCACGGATGACAGTAAATGGGACGAGATGGACGGAAATGCTGTTGCAAATCTTCAT
>LBNU01014428.1:11075-36931 GCA_014162995.1 Artemisia annua | reverse complement strand
TGCAAAATGCAAACACAAGTTTAGAAAGGAACTAAATAATAACGATTAAATAAATCAAAAAGATGCAACGTACACATTATCTGACTTTTTGTCAGATTTTTTACTCGTCGTGGCCACGAGTAGATGCTCAACGGCGAGCTCCTCGTGTTGTGGTGGCGAGCTTCAACGAGGCAAAAGCCTCCTCCACGTAGGACGACGAGAAGGCACGGCGAGCCCACACCTTGTGCTCTAACCAAAGTCATTGTTATGGTTTAGTGTTTCTGTTAGGGAAAATTCTTTCAAAACGTAACATACTTGTCAAAAAAATCACTTTTGAGTAACGTACTTTTTATTTTCGTCATTGTGGTATTAAACTTTCATTTTTTGCCTCTTTTACGCACCTTGGGACATTTTTATGACATTTTGCCCCTGGATTTTCAAAAATTTGAGGGGCAAAAATGTCCCAAAGTGCATAAAAGAGGCCAAAAATGAAAGTTTAGTAACCCAATAAGGAAAAAAAAAGTTCGATACTCAAAAGTGATTTTTTGGACAAGTATGGTACGTTTTAAAAAAAATTCTCCCTTTCTGTTGCAATTACTAGTTATAATATCTATAAATCACAGAATCTACAAAAGATTAATTTTATTATATCAAATAAAATTGATTTTTTGTGATTGTTTGATTTTTAAAACATTGTAATTTGTATCTAATTTCAGTGAAAAGCTTATAATTTAATTGGTAAATTTCGAATCAGCTGAACCTAAATGAGTTTGAGGGTACTACACGCCCCGAGTGTGAGCCACATCTAATAGTCGAGCTCGAGCTTTATATATAACGATCGACAAGCTTTGCGAGCCTAAGCGATATAACTAGACACCAGGTAAGTATATTCTCATATCAAGGACCATTTCAAGTTCTCAACTCGTTGTATGGGTCATGCATCAACATCGTCTCTATGTCATCTCGAAGCAATAGAAACCGATCCCCCATTATCAAACGGAGTATATGAATCGATATTGTTGGATAAATTGGAAGTGGATACAAAAGGTACTCTAGAGAAAAAGTAAAATCGATAAAGAAAATTTTTTGCTCACACAATTCATTTGATCAAGGTCCATCCCGTCTTTGTAATCATTGATTGTTACTCACGAGAGAAACTGAGAATGAATTAGTTTGTTCCTTTTTTTTCATTTCTTTTTTTCTTCGAAGTCGAGAACACAAACTACAACATTATTTTCTCTTCTTTTCTACCTGTATTTTCTCTCTCATAAATCCAAATCAACGAGCACTCAATATGACAAATTATAAGGCAAATTATAGCCCTATAACTTAGCCGGTTAGCCCTATAGCTTGACACCACAACCTCCATCGAGTTATAAGGTCTCGCGTCAAATTTACCAACCGAGTTACAGGGTATTTCTTATTTATTTTTTTGTGTTTTATTGTGTTGGCCAGTATGTGTCTTATAACTATTAAAGTGTTTTACTGAATTATTGGAGAAAAATATAGAATTGACATCATTTTTTGCTATAAAACAGCCCTATGACTCATGGGCACCTAATGCTCTTAAAATGCACGTAAGCATTTTATATCCAAACCATGAATTCAATCCACATGGGCACTAAAAATCCAAATTAACAAATAAGTTCAAACAAAGATGGTAATAGACGAGTCAAAAATCAACACAGAATATGTCTAACTCATGAGCACTTTAAATCCAAATTAAGCAATGTGACATATTGGTTTGACATCCTAATGTTGTTACAACAACATACAAGTTCAAATATTCTTTGCTAAACATTTTTGGGATGATTATGAAAAAAGTTCGTAAACAATGACAGTATATCGTAGTTAGATCACATGTATTCAAAATCAAAGATTTGCATTTCTTTAATAATTTGAACATTAAAAACATCGTTCATTTACGTACCTATAATCACGTGAGTTTTTTTTCCTTAAATAATGTCACCCTTATCATGTTTATGTTTGACGCAAAACTTATGAGCATTAGAGTTTGGGTCATATTGATCCTCTAATAATGAGAATTTATAAGAAAGTTTTTAAAATAAAGTTGTTTTAAAACAAGTTTTGTTTGACACAAACTTTTTACTACTTTTAATCTTTATAAGAGTTTATAAAACAAGCTCGTTTAAGGTAACTTTTAATGGAGCATAACAGTGGCGGAGCTAGAAAAAAATTTGTGGGATGACCGAAACAAATTTTTTTCCGGAAAAATATTAGATGGGAGGGCCGAGATGAAGAAAAAAAAATTACACATAAAATTGCAAATAATTACACTAACGGACTTAGGCCTAAGGGGGTCGGGACCCTTCCCGATCCTCATGTAGCTCCGCCTATGGAGCATAAGCTTTTATAGGCGTTCATTAACATAAATACTATTATGTATTCATATTGTAAACTAATGTTTGCAACTTAAGCTTTCATAAAATTCAGCTCTTATGAGTTACATCAGTCCAGCTCCATCACATATCGCAAAAAATAATATGATCCTTATTTTTTTTAACAACATTGATTGACATGACTAATCATATGTGGATGCATTCCATTAGCGACAAGAGAGAGACATGATTCTTCACAAACCAAAAATGAAAATCACTGACACGTCGGTTTAGGCATGAAAAATAGTTACACTTTCACATAGGTCTCCCGCGAAACCCTTAAGGCCTTAAGTAACTAAGATGAATCGAGACCGTTCGTATTAACATGACCGGTAACATTCCTTTGCAAATAAAAGAGTGAGGTCTAATGACAGACCAAGTTTTCTTTTTGATTGTGAGAGAATATTACCAGTCATGTTCATATGAACTTGAACAATTCAACTAGAAAAACGTTATCAATCATGTTCATATATCATTTTCAGGGCGTTTGCTTCCGCTTATATAACGGACTTAGGACTTATTTGGTTTTGAGATTATGTTTCATAAGCTCACTTTTTGTGGCTTATTTTGAAACTTTTCGGCTTATATAAGTCAAAAAAATGTCAAAAAGTTTCGAAATAAGTTATAAAAAATGAACTTATGAAACATAAGCCCAAAACCAAATAAGCAATCAGCTTATATATAAGCCAAAACAAACACCCCTTTCTTGTTTTTAAAGTCATGTATGGACTCGTGTTCAATAATTCCAAAGAAGGCACTTGAAGAAACCGATCGTGGTGACTTGTAATAAAAAGCTCAACAACAACTGTCATCATCAATGGCTACTGAATCTGCTGCTTCTCCGGCCCCACAACCACCGCCGCCACCAAAGGGTCGCCGGTCCAAGTTCATCTGGCCTCTTCTCCTCGCAGTCAATTTCTCCATCGGAGGTACATACATTTCAATCAAAACCCACTTACCTTTCATACTAGTTGTAGGCTATATCCGCCCAAAACCCGGCAATATCCGGCCATGACCCGGCTGTTCCGGCCATGACCCGGCTGTTCCGGCCAAAACCCGGCTGTATCCGGCTATGAACCGGCTGTTCCGGCCAAAACCCGGCTATTCCGGCCATGAATCGGATATTCCGGCCAAGACCCGGCTATAGCCGGGTCTTTGCCGGAATAACCGGGTTTTTGCCGGAATATCCGGGTCATGGCCGGATATATCCGGGTCTTGGCCGGAACAGCCGGGTCTTGGCCGGATATATCCGGGTCTTGGCCGGAAAAGCCGGGTCTTGGCCGGAAAAGCCGGGTCTTGGCCGGATATAGCCAGGTCTTGTTCGTATGGTGGTTTAGAAAGATATAACTTTGAAATTATATTAAAAAAAGCTTTTATAACCTCAAAATGGCACACATTATGAAAACTCAAAACGTGACTGGTCTTCTAATTTTTACGGTGACAACTGAATTGTTATATATGTTGTTCATATTACGTTATGGTTATACGTTCCTTTTCGGCTCTAGTACAATATCTGCAACTTTTACTGGCATTAAAGCAACGTTGTATATCTTGACTACTTGTTAGTTATTGTCATTGTATGATTATAGGTGTTTATTTATACATTTCTTCGGTATAAAACCAAGTAAGTTTTACCAAGATGATTATGCGTTCGTGAGTTTTAGTTTATACGTGAAGGTGGTACAAGTGGACCTTAGATTTGTTAGCATGTGCAACAATCGAAATTTTCTTACATAATAGAAGATATAACTTTGTAGATTTGTTTTTCCAGATCCCCTATCAATAGATTGCTTTTAATGTTGAGAGTTGATATGTGTAACCCCAAAACATTGTCTAAGTGACATACTGACATAATCCTGTGATCCCAAAATAGTTGCTCCTTGATTTGGCACTGATATTGTGACTTGATTAAGCTTTATGCTCTTCAGCCGCATTTATTTGTCAAACAAGTCATTAACTCCTTTATAAAAATGCACAACCTCTTTGAAGCGAAATGTATATCTCACTGCAGATTATAGAAGTTCCACCTAGTTTTCTTTCTCTATGAGTAACAAGGGAAAAGATAGATGATAAATATCTTACTCTTGACATCCCAAAACATGACGGATTACTAATTTAGGAAATCTGTGATTTTTTTATAAGCTTTAAAGGTATCAAAATGTTCAAGTTAGACCAATTCAACTGGATATCGATATGCAGTGTGCAGATTTAATTAGAAAAACTTGGGCTCATTTAATTTCGCATATCAACATGTCCGATTTAGAGCAAAGCAACGGAGCCCTGGATGTACATTTGTCAAAAAAGTTATATTCTCTTTATCTTTCTTCCATTTCCTTCGAGTTTTATAAATAAAGAATGATTCAATAATTAATAAGATCTAAACAAAATAAATAATGTTTTTCTTTCATTTCCTTTAACAAAACGTCATTCTTGATGTTTTATAGCTTACCTTTACACGAGAACAAATAAGGAGGAGAAAACAGAGGGAGATGCGCCTGCAACTGGTGTTACTTCATCTCCTACATCAACTGCTATTTCAACTGCTGCAGTGAACAATGTACCAGCATCGCCTCCTGCCATCGCGGAGCCAGTGAAACAAATCCCCGTGGATCAGCAGAATAGAGCTCTTCAAGTGGATATTGGAGGAGAAAAGGAAAGTAAAGACAAAAGATCCTCAAGAGAAGAAGAAAATTGATGAGGAAAAAGCCTTGCTCAAACAATTCATCCGATCAAAGTCCGTCCCATCTTTGTAATTACTGTACACATCTGGAATTGTACATTTGGTTCTGTGTATTTGCTTCAAGTTGTATGTCGTGAAAAGTGAAAATTTCGGGCTTTCTAGTTGATGTAATTGTTGTTGTTATCATCATCAAACAGGTCTTGTAAATTTCAAAAATTGATGAGGTTGAAATGAAATATGTGTTCTACTTTCTTTCAAGCCTAAGCTCATGAGTCAGTACGTATTGTGTTGTCATGAATGGTCTAAAAACAAATTTGAATGATTTCAATAGAACAAGAATAATACTGTGCTACTGCTTACAATATAAGATTATAAACTATAAACGAACTCTGTCTTTTAAATTAAAGACGAGAGAAACATATGTTCCTATTAGATAGAAGAATACAAACATTAGATCTGTCTTTTTAAAAGACGAGAAACATGTGTTCCTTTTAAATAGATGAACGCAAACACTAGAAGAGGATCCGTAGCGCCAACACAAAATTTGACACCTGTGAGCTGTGATCATTTAACAAGTATCACGGCCAAAGATGCCATTGGTGCATCCGCGGTTAAATTAAAGTAAACTTCTGTAGTCAATCATCTACTCCTGTGTTGAAAATAAAACTTGGGAAGGCTGTCGTCACATCCCTAACAAATGGACAAAAAGACTACATAAATCTTCAAACTAAAACAAACCCTTTTGAAATGAAAAAAAGTTTCTCTAGAAACTGCAACGTTTAACTAGACACATAAACAAATATCAAAGTCTTTAACCGATGACTGAATGTCAGTCAAAAGAAAATTGTACCTAAGAGATGGAAGGGTCATGTTCTTCAAGAGTTGGGGTCGTTGGATAACAAAGTCTCTCCACTCTTCTTTGTTAATTCTTCCATCCATGTCTGCATCTGCATCTGCAAATGTCTGAGAACACAAAAACACAAGATTAATGCCTGTTAACTTAGAAAGAAAAAGAAAAAAGTAATCAGCCTTAAGAAGTATTACATTATCAATTATCTCTTCAAGTATTTCTTCTGAAAGACGCATCCCAGTTTCCTTTAAAGTGGCAACAATCATTTCTTTAACCTGATATACGATGAAGCCATTAATGATAATGACTATGAGACAGATGTTGATATAGGAAACAGATCAACCACTTACTTCTTCCCGTTCTATGTACCCAGTTTGTCTCAAATCATATAACCTGAAGGCAACTGCATAAAGCAGGAAAAAAATGAGAAAAGACAGTACCATACCATGAAGACACCTGCAAAACTAATTCATGTGGATTGTGTTCTTAGAACTTACAATCAATTTTTTGTTCTATTGGGGCATAAGGATGGAAGATGCTCAATACATGGATAAACTCCTCAAATTCAATAACGCCATTTTGCTTCTCATCAAATAGATCAAAAACCTACAAATGGATGGAAGATGCTCAAGACAAGGATAAACTCCTCGAATTCAATACCTCAAGACCACCATTGCCTTAAACTATTGTGTACGCAATTCTGTCTGAGTAAGCATTCATATGTGTATCAACAGAATATGTTCCTTAAGCTTGGCTTAGGTACAAAAAAACAACATCATGTGACCTTCAAGCTGTTCTAGTTTCAGAGTTTATTTGCAAGGCAAAGCCTTAGATTGATTGTCAGTAGAATAGGTCAATAGGGTACTGATTTACATTCCAAACTTTTAATGTAAAGCCGCCTTAAGATGGAAACATGGAATGTAATAAAGGATTTACCCTGTTCAAGAAAAGATTTTCTCCACCGGCTGAATTGAGCAAAGCCAGTTGGAGCTCTTCCTGTAAAGAAAAAACAAGGAAAAGATGAGGAATACGGTATCATTGTATCAAATTTATCTTGATGTACACAGTACACTGAAAAACTGTGTTTCATCAACGATAATTTGGTCTTGTTTCTACATATCTATTCTATATAGCGATGCAGCAGTCAGATTTAGTCTAACGAATTTTTTTACTACACAGGTAAGTATATAGTATATACTCACTCAAGGTGGCTCCTATGTTCAGAACAGACTACTATGCCTTTGTCTACTGACTGAGTAATGTTCAAAGAAAAATGAATCTAATGGTACACAACGCCAGTAAGTATTCCCTAGCCTCTATTAGCATCGTATTATTCAAAAGACGTAGTTTCATTATCACAAAATATACGTTGTTTCATGTTAACTCAATTTGAATCCTTCTACTGTTCTACATACGTTCATTGGTCTGTATTATGCATTGTCATGTCGGTAACCATGTTTGCAACACCAAGTATTTTGCACGAAATTTGGTAAAAATCAAATGAGAAAACATACCTTGTGTATGAGTCCATCGTCTATAATCGAACTGCTCAACTTATTGAACAACTCACGTAACGCTTCCACTTCATTAACCGTAACTGAAACAATTCAACAACATTAATAAATCCTAAACCAATCACAACATTCAAAACCTACTAAACATAAACAACATAAACTCACATGGCGAATTAAGAGCCAGCTGTCTAACGTCATCAAAAGTCTGTGCCGGTTTAGCTGCACTCCTCTCTCGATCATTAAAACAAGACGAGAAGCTGAAAATGAACACCTCAGCCAAAACCGCAAAGGGTATCAAAGCCGCACATAACTTTTCCCCCAATGTCAACGAGCTCAATCTCTATTTTTCCTAATCCACATTCACATTTTCATTCACATACACATTTGCATACATATACATACAGGGGGTGTTTGTTTAAGCTTATACAACGAGCTTATGTCTTATATGGTTTTGGGCTTATGTTTCGTAAGCTCACTTTTTGTGGGTCATTTTCAAAATTTTCGGCTTATATTTATATAAGCTTATTATGACATATAATAAGGTTATAAAAGCCGAAAAGTTTTAAAAATGACCCACAAAAAGTGAGCTTACGAAACATAAGCCCAAAACCAAATAAGACATAAGCTCGTTGTATAAGCTTAAACAACGAGACCAGGTTTCAAACCTCGTCACATAAGGCTCATAAAAAAGTATCCTTAATCTCTCTCACACACACATAATTGATGACGTGTAAGAGAGAGAGAAAAGTACCGATGATGACGAGCTCGCCGCCGCGCCCATCGTTGCCGGAATTATAACTAACTTTTTCCGATTTGGTAACAATTAAAATTTACATGTGAAAATGTAAATATCTATAATAAAAATTAAAAATTGGTCAACCGAACTAACGTAAACAAAATCCACAAATTCTTACGGAGTATTTTTCTATTGAATTGTGTGTGTTACTGGATCAGGATTGGATCTGGATCAATTAATAAAATAATGGCTAAATCCTAGTGATCATTTTCTAATTTAAAAAAAAAAATTACTTTCTTATCTTTTATTAAAATAAAATATTTTGTAAAAAGTAAATCTTCAAACGATATAAAATACACCGTCACAACGAAAATTAATTCTTTTTCATTAAACGGGCAATTCGATATACATTCGCAGAACATTTTTTGCAAGCTTCTTTTTTGCACGCACGGGTTTTTCCAGAAAAATTTAATTATATAGTATTATCGTTTAAAAACATAAAAAAACATGTGCGAAAATAAGAAAAATAGTTAGCAGAAATTGTAAATAGAACCGTGGCATCGACCTTATATTTGATTCTTGAGCATGTCTCCTTATAATGTTATTAGGCCAAAGGTTCTTTGATCACATGGGTTTACACATAAATCAAATTTATTTTAATTTTTTTGTTTACTTTATGAATATATAAGAATTTACCCGTGAAAATTATGATATAAGTACAACTAATAAGTATGCATGAGTTTTTCATTATGTATTAATATCAATTAATATTTTGTAAAAATTTTATTGGATGAAAGATTTAACTTTGTTTAGCTGACATAGATGTTAATGTTGAGGTTAATGTTGTTGTTTAACTTTAACTATTGATATCATGTTGTATAAAATTTGCGAGTTTAGTAGCACATAATGAGCGTTGATGTAGTTAAAATATACTCCGTAAAGTTTTTTAAAAATGTTTTTCCGGATATCCGTGTATAAACTTTAAATAATAATTACATGAGGCGTTATAAGTACAATCGCGTATATTTATTTTCATATCACAGTAACTCGTACTTATCATTTGATTTTTATATTACCGTTAATAATAACTTAACTGTATTTAATATTCAAACCCGTGTACGTATAGATTAAACTTTTAAATAGGATAACATGAGTTCTTATTTATATTTAACGTACATAGTAAAAAATATTTTAATAGATGAAAGTTTAAAAGTAATATTTATTTTAAATTTATTTAACGTATATTAAAACTAATTCGTACATTTATAAAAATTTTTAAGTTTAATGGATGGAAATCTCAAACCAAAACTAATACTTATGTAATTGTAAACAAAGTTCATATTTTAAAGTGTAGGGGGTATAAAGTATAAGGTGTTATTTGTTTATTATCTAAATTTATCAAAAAATATGGATATTTATAATTTTACACTTAACTCCCTATAATATATTTAAAATTCAACCCACTAATGTTTTATTAATTACCTCCTCTTTTTTAAAGTTTTTATTTTTATAAATTTGACACCTATATTTTTATGTGTTTTTTTTTCTTTTATCAAATTCTCTACCAAATTTATTAAAGTTGACCAAAATCAATTCAATTTTGACTTTTTATTGGCCAATCATATTGCTCGATTTCGCATATGTGTCAAAATCGAGCATTCCTATTGGTCCAATTGTTTTTCCACTAAGATTGTTTTGTCAAAAAAACTCCGAAATGATGTAATTCTTTTATTATATAAAAGATTTCTGCACTGAATAATTACCTGTGATTTATTAGAAATTTCTGCACTGAATAATTACATGTGATTTATTATTTTAAAAATCACATGTGAATTTATAAACTCACAAGTGATTTGTCATTTTGAAAATCACATGTGATTTCACAAATAGAAATCACATGTAAATTCGTAAGTCACGTGTGATTTTTAAAATAATAAATCAACAATGATTTTAAAAGTCATATTTGACTTTTCAAGGCGAAAATATCAACACTCACATAATATCTCTAAAAAAAAAATTGTCGAAAGTATACAGTCATGATCTTCTAGAGAATGATGATTTAACTCTCATCGCAATAGTACGATTCGTTTTGTGTAATGATTAACGGTTTTGCGAGATATTTATTTATTCATTTATTTTTTAAAAGCGAATTTTTTTATTTGATGAAAAAATTTTAAATGTCTAGAATTTGTTTATTTGATCTTCAGAGAATTTGTGATATATGACATGATAAACTTTTCTCTGTAAAACAAAGTTAGATCATCCGTTTATTAAAAGGTTTAAAAAATAATGAACACATTTGTTATTTTGTTAACCATCGTTGTGTTTCATGGTTTTGTGTAATGGAAATGTGTAATATATATTGAATCAACTGGGCTAGCTCAGTTGACCACCAAGATTCCTTAAGAGCTTGGGGAGGGGAGTTTTGGCTAGGGGAAGTCTTAAGTTCGAGTCTTACCCGAGACTTTTACCCCTTCAGGCGGAATTTGAGAAAATACAGGCGGAGTTCAGGTCAANTGAATAATTACCTGTGATTTATTAGAAATTTCTGCACTGAATAATTACATGTGATTTATTATTTTAAAAATCACATGTGAATTTATAAACTCACAAGTGATTTGTCATTTTGAAAATCACATGTGATTTCACAAATAGAAATCACATGTAAATTCGTAAGTCACGTGTGATTTTTAAAATAATAAATCAACAATGATTTTAAAAGTCATATTTGACTTTTCAAGGCGAAAATATCAACACTCACATAATATCTCTAAAAAAAAAATTGTCGAAAGTATACAGTCATGATCTTCTAGAGAATGATGATTTAACTCTCATCGCAATAGTACGATTCGTTTTGTGTAATGATTAACGGTTTTGCGAGATATTTATTTATTCATTTATTTTTTAAAAGCGAATTTTTTTATTTGATGAAAAAATTTTAAATGTCTAGAATTTGTTTATTTGATCTTCAGAGAATTTGTGATATATGACATGATAAACTTTTCTCTGTAAAACAAAGTTAGATCATCCGTTTATTAAAAGGTTTAAAAAATAATGAACACATTTGTTATTTTGTTAACCATCGTTGTGTTTCATGGTTTTGTGTAATGGAAATGTGTAATATATATTGAATCAACTGGGCTAGCTCAGTTGACCACCAAGATTCCTTAAGAGCTTGGGGAGGGGAGTTTTGGCTAGGGGAAGTCTTAAGTTCGAGTCTTACCCGAGACTTTTACCCCTTCAGGCGGAATTTGAGAAAATACAGGCGGAGTTCAGGTCAACATACTAGCCAACTGGATGTTACTGCTACGTGAACCACTAACAACTAACAACTAACAAGCCGTTCTAAAAAAAATTGTAATAAAATGTTATAATCCACCCTATAAANTTATATTAATATCAAAAAACAATTTACAAGATTCTCTAAACTGTGATGGACAACACCCATCCAGTTATGAAACATACAAACAAACAGACCTATCAAACAACCTATACATCCATCAACAGTCTAACAAATAACCTGTTCCGATATCGAACAACCTTGTACTAATATCTATGATAACACAGAATCATCCCAAGAAATCAAAACTGCACTATAACATGAACCATTCAACCAATATCCACAATAGAATTGACAGAAAAGGTGTGTGGCTTCACTAGGAACCCATAACCCATCCATTGGGAGGCTCTGCCAATACAGCCTATATTTCCTTCTCTAGAAAGGCTTCAGCTGAATGGGAACACACACCAATGATGACTAGCCATTCCTCCTGTGATGGTGTATTGGAAAGACCAAGAAGGATCATCTTACACTCCTGTGGTAGTTTATTTGTTGTGTTTCAAAGAGATAAATGAGACTATGGACATGTTTGCAAAAATAGCGGTACTGGTAAGTAGTAGGAGTAAGTTGTAACAGTGAGCTGTAGCTTTAAGCAGTATCTGTAAGCAGTAGCTAGTAGTTGTATTCTTTTTGTAAAAACGTTTGATAACATAGATGTAGTTATAATTATAATGTGTAAAACAGCTCTTAAATGCTCAACGCTCCTAAATGTTACTTCATGGAGCGTTGAAAAAGAGCATTCCGAAAAAGAATAGATAAAGCTACTTGCTACTTGGGAAACGAGCATTAAAAATCACAACATTTAACGCTTACCATTCGACGCTCCTAAAAGCTCTACGCCAAACACACCCTACATAATTGGAAGAAAAATTGTTGGAGAAAAAGACAACAACAACAACATAAATAATCTTGTCTGGATAGGGTATGGTGGAGGTAGAATGTAGACATATCATATCTATATCCCAGGATAAACTCGAAAGTAAGAAAATTGCCTTAAAAAAAGATCTGTGACAAATGTACATGTGGACGTAAGAGCGCACATATATGTGCATGTGTGCAAGCGTGTAATAACATGCATTAGGAGTCTTGGAGAAAAAGACATCATTTCAAGTATATCAAATTATCAATCAACATGTATACCTAATTTATAGTCAACTTTGACGGTATAAATTTTTTGATAATGAGTGAATAATGTCACAATGAAGGTTTGTTATGCTACTCAAAGATGTCAAACATATGGATGCAACGAATGAGTGACATGTCACTAGAGCTTTGTGATAAGAATCATAGGAACGTCAATGATAGTTAAATCGGTACGGGTAAGAAGCAACTCTTTCTAAAAAATGACTTGAATAGCAACATATCATGGTGTTCCACAAGGAGATACTATCACTCTTGTGGTGATGTGAGTTTAGGACCAGAGTGCTCTTTGGTTGCATCATATGTTTCATTCGAGAGAGAATATTAATCGAGCTCGAGTATAGCTTTTAATGAAAGATAGAACACACTATAATCGGCCATAGTTGGTCTTAACCATTCACTTTCCATATCGGATATTGTGATCCTTCGTGATAATGTTGTCCCTTTCCATACACCCTTTCTCTCTTTGTATGTTGTCGCCATCTATATATGGTGCTTCTTAAATGTGGACCAATGGATATCGCCCATTCTAGTGCAACCATATTAAATTGGAAATAATTTGTGCATTTAATTTTTGAGGAGAGTTATATTAAATATCAAATTTTTCTTAAGGGACCATCCTCATCATTCATTTAAAAAGAAATCAATTGTTGAGATTAAAACCATTTTAATATTTCACTCATTTTTTATAATTTAAATATCTCTTAAACCGTTAATCGTTAAGTGAAAATAATTACACCATCGCGACGAGCATTTAATTATCTTTCTATAGACGGGCACTTTGATATACTTTCGAAAAAAAAAAAAAAAAAATCGTTTTTTTCACGTTTTTTTCGTGGCCGAAAAAATCATATATGATATATCATATGTTATTTTTCGTCCACGAAAAAAAAGAGAAAAAAACAAAAAAAAAAAATTTTTCGAAAACATATCAAAGTGTCTATCTATAGAAAGATAATTAAATACTCGTCGTAACGGTATATTTTTTTTCGCTTAACGATTAACGGTTTGAAAGATATTAATATTTGAAAAAAAAGGATGAAAGTGGGTTTTTTAAATTGTTGGGATTAATCTCATCCATTAGATCAAATAAAGATAGAGGGAAGATGGAGGGTGGAGATTAGTCCCTTGGTATGTAAAAAAAAGTTTAGTCCTCAAATGATCTTAAATCTTAATTTTTTATTGAAACATTCGGACCTATACATTAAGGCTAACGCCATCTGGGGTGGTGTGTGATCGGCTCATCATTAGTGCCAAGTGAATGATGACCACCAAAACGGAAGTGAGATATTACGCTCAAATTGCGTAAGTTTGATGACCGGCTAACCAAAATGTGGTGCAAAAAACGTGGGATCCATTTTTAAAAAGTACATGTTTTTATCTAAACATGTTTTTAATAAGATTTAACACATAAAAAATAAGATAATATGACCAATTACAATATTTAGTGAGGTATTACTTGTGTAAAGTGGGTATATTTTTTTATTTTGAGAGAAAAAGTGGTTGGAAAAAAAATGATGAAAGTTTAAGAATTAAACAATATTTAAAATATTAATTTAAAGGTAAATGTTGTTCCCATTTTTAATTAAGAGTATGATAGTCTAGTAACATTATTTAATTTTTAGTTATTTTACATTTCAAGAATAAACATAAACTCGTTATAAATAGTAGTGAGAACATAGAGATTAAAATAGAAAAAAGTGACAAAAGTCATTTTATCGTAGATTCTTGTTTATTTAAATATTGTACTATATCAATTTGCTAAGTGAGTCAATAAATTTTTATAAAACAATTATTTTGTAGCTCGGTATCTTATATTAATCGGTTACTATTTGTGATGTAGGCATATTTTCCTCTTAACTTAATTATTTATTTTTATTTATTTATTGTTATTATTATTTTCATTCGTTTGGCCATTCATAAAAGTTTTTCGTCATGTGGATGTGAAATACTCCGTATAAAAGTATTAAAATGAGTTAAAAAATATTGCCTTTCAAAAAAAAAATGAATAAAGAGTGAAAATAGATACAATAAAACCACTATAAATTAATAAAAAGTTTATAATTATTAAGAAATTTCACAATTTTTTCGATGCCTTGAACTTTGTAAAATTCATTATTTTGTTCAATGACTTTAATTCATAATTGTTAGTTGAAACATGTTTTTTTTTTTTTAATTTATTTTTCATCTCTAACTAATATACATTGTAACTGACATATTAGACCTGGAAATTTAAAAGTTATACGTATAATCTCTTTAAATTAATAAATTATTAATTTATCAATATAATAATATCTCTCTACATTAATAAAATATTTCGGTCCAAACATACGTAAAAAAAAAAATAAACGTATTGCTTTAAAAATTTTCCCCGCAAGTTAAAAGGGATAAAATGATGATGAGAATAGTACAGAAGGATTGAGAAAACTATAATATTGAAACAAAACAGTGGGGCATGAGGACCTGTTTTGTACTTTAGTTGTTAAACTCCCAATCACACTTTACATCATACACAAACACAAACACAAACACAAACACAAACACCTTATTAAAACTCCCCCCTTAAATTCACCACAAAACCCTAACACAAAAACAGATCACAGTCAACGATGACAACGTACGGCACAATCCCATCCTCCTCATCCTCAACAACAAACGTCGAGTACCTATCACGCGCCAAACAACGCATCAAATCCGGCCTAGGCCACCGCCGCCCATGGAAACAAATGTTCTCCTCACTCAACGCGCCACACGGCGCGTCATCCGCACTCTCCCGTATCAAATCCAATCTCACTTACTTTCGCATATCAACATGTCCGATTTAGAGCAAAGCAACGGAGCCCTGGATGTACATTTGTCAAAAAAGTTATATTCTCTTTATCTTTCTTCCATTTCCTTCGAGTTTTATAAATAAAGAATGATTCAATAATTAATAAGATCTAAACAAAATAAATAATGTTTTTCTTTCATTTCCTTTAACAAAACGTCATTCTTGATGTTTTATAGCTTACCTTTACACGAGAACAAATAAGGAGGAGAAAACAGAGGGAGATGCGCCTGCAACTGGTGTTACTTCATCTCCTACATCAACTGCTATTTCAACTGCTGCAGTGAACAATGTACCAGCATCGCCTCCTGCCATCGCGGAGCCAGTGAAACAAATCCCCGTGGATCAGCAGATAGAGCTCTTCAAGTGGATATTGGAGGAGAAAAGGAAAGTAAAGACAAAAGATCCTCAAGAGAAGAAGAAAATTGATGAGGAAAAAGCCTTGCTCAAACAATTCATCCGATCAAAGTCCGTCCCATCTTTGTAATTACTGTACACATCTGGAATTGTACATTTGGTTCTGTGTATTTGCTTCAAGTTGTATGTCGTGAAAAGTGAAAATTTCGGGCTTTCTAGTTGATGTAATTGTTGTTGTTATCATCATCAAACAGGTCTTGTAAATTTCAAAAATTGATGAGGTTGAAATGAAATATGTGTTCTACTTTCTTTCAAGCCTAAGCTCATGAGTCAGTACGTATTGTGTTGTCATGAATGGTCTAAAAACAAATTTGAATGATTTCAATAGAACAAGAATAATACTGTGCTACTGCTTACAATATAAGATTATAAACTATAAACGAACTCTGTCTTTTAAATTAAAGACGAGAGAAACATATGTTCCTATTAGATAGAAGAATACAAACATTAGATCTGTCTTTTTAAAAGACGAGAAACATGTGTTCCTTTTAAATAGATGAACGCAAACACTAGAAGAGGATCCGTAGCGCCAACACAAAATTTGACACCTGTGAGCTGTGATCATTTAACAAGTATCACGGCCAAAGATGCCATTGGTGCATCCGCGGTTAAATTAAAGTAAACTTCTGTAGTCAATCATCTACTCCTGTGTTGAAAATAAAACTTGGGAAGGCTGTCGTCACATCCCTAACAAATGGACAAAAAGACTACATAAATCTTCAAACTAAAACAAACCCTTTTGAAATGAAAAAAAGTTTCTCTAGAAACTGCAACGTTTAACTAGACACATAAACAAATATCAAAGTCTTTAACCGATGACTGAATGTCAGTCAAAAGAAAATTGTACCTAAGAGATGGAAGGGTCATGTTCTTCAAGAGTTGGGGTCGTTGGATAACAAAGTCTCTCCACTCTTCTTTGTTAATTCTTCCATCCATGTCTGCATCTGCATCTGCAAATGTCTGAGAACACAAAAACACAAGATTAATGCCTGTTAACTTAGAAAGAAAAAGAAAAAAGTAATCAGCCTTAAGAAGTATTACATTATCAANAAATGAAATATGTGTTCTACTTTCTTTCAAGCCTAAGCTCATGAGTCAGTACGTATTGTGTTGTCATGAATGGTCTAAAAACAAATTTGAATGATTTCAATAGAACAAGAATAATACTGTGCTACTGCTTACAATATAAGATTATAAACTATAAACGAACTCTGTCTTTTAAATTAAAGACGAGAGAAACATATGTTCCTATTAGATAGAAGAATACAAACATTAGATCTGTCTTTTTAAAAGACGAGAAACATGTGTTCCTTTTAAATAGATGAACGCAAACACTAGAAGAGGATCCGTAGCGCCAACACAAAATTTGACACCTGTGAGCTGTGATCATTTAACAAGTATCACGGCCAAAGATGCCATTGGTGCAGCCACGGTTAAATTAAAGTAAACTTCTGTAGTCAATCATCTACTCCTGTGTTGAATATAAAACTTGGGAAGGCTGTCGTCACATCCCTAACAAATGGACAAAAAGACTACATAAATCTTCAAACTGAAACAAACCCTTTTGAAATGAAAAAAAGTTTCTCTAGAAACTGCAACGTTTAACTAGACACAAACAAATATCTCAGTCTTTAACCGATGACTGAATGTCAGTCAAAAGAAAATTGTACCTAAGAGATGGAAGGGTCATGTTCTTCAAGAGTTGGGGCCGTTGGATAACAAAGTCCCTCCACTCTTCTTTGTTGATTCTTCCATCCATGTCCGCATCAGCATCTGCAAATGTCTGAGAACACAAAAACACAAGTAAGATTAATGCCTGTTAACTTAGAAAGAAAAAGAAAAAGTAATCAGCCTTAAGAAGTATTACATTATCAATTATCTCTTCAAGTATTTCTTCTGAAAGACGCATCCCGGTTTCCTTTAAAGTGGCAACAATCATTTCTCTAACCTGATATAAGAAGAAGCCATTAATGATAATGACTATGAGACAGATTTTGATTAGGAAACAGATCAACCACTTACTTCTTCCCGTTCTATGTACCCAGTTTGTCTCAAATCATATAACCTGAAGGCAACTGCATAAAGCGGGAAAAAAATGAGAAAAGACAGTACCATACCATGAAGACATCTGCAAAACTAATTCATGCGGATTGTGTTCTTAGAACTTACAATCAATTTTTTGTTCTATTGGGGCATAAGGATGGAAGATGCTCAATACATGGATAAACTCCTCAAATTCAATAACGCCATTTTGCTTCTCATCAAATAGATCAAAAACCTACAAATGATGGAAGATGCTCAATACAAGGATAAACTCCTCGAATTCAATACCTCAAGACCACCATGGCCATAAACTTATTGTATATGCATTTCTGTCTGAGTAAGCATTCATATGTGCATCAACAGAATATGTTCCTTAAGCTTGGCTTAGGTACAAAAAAACAACATCATGTGACCTACAAGCCGTTCTACTTTCAGAGTTTATTTGCAAGGCAAAGCCTTTGATTGATTGTCAATAGAATAGGTCAATAGGGTACCGATTTACATTCCAAACTTTTAATGTAAAGCCGCCTTAAGATGGAAACATGGAATGTAATAAAGGATTTACCCTGTTCAAGAAAAGATTTTCTCCACCGGCTGAATTGAGCAGAGCCAGTTGGAGCTCTTCCTGTAAAGAAAAAACAAGGAAAAGATGAGGAATACGGTTTCATTGTATCAAATTTATCTTGATGTACACAGTACACTGAAAAACCGTGTTTCATCAACAATAATTTGGTCTTGTTTCTACATATCTATTCTATACAGCGATGCAGCAGTCAGATTTAGTCTAACGAATTTTTTTACTACACAGGTAAGTATATAGTATATACTCACTCAAGGTGGCTCCTATGTTCAGAACAGACTACTATGCCTTTGTCTACTGACTGAGTAATGTTCAAAGAAAAATGAATCTATTGGTTCACAATGCCATTAAGTATTCCCTAGCTTCTGTATTATCTTATTATTCATAAGACGTAGTTTCATTATCGCAAAATATATGTTGCTTCATATTAACTCAATTTGAATCCTTCTACTGTTATACGTACTTTCATTGGGCCGTACTTTGTATTTTCATAATACTTGAGTGGAATGCAAGTCCATAATCATGTTTGTAACAGAAATTGGAAAAATCAAGTGATGTTTTTTAGGTAACTGAAGGAGAAAACATACCTTGTGTATGAGTCCATCATCTATAATCGAACTGCTCAACTTATTGAACAACTCACGTAACGCTTCCACTTCATTAACCGTAACTGAAACAATTCAACAACATTAATAAATCCTAAAACAATCAAAACCTACTAAATAGAAATAAACAAAAACTCACATGGCGAATTAAGAGCCAGCCGTCTAACGTCATCAAAAGTCTGTGCCGGTTTAGCTGCACTCCTCTCTCGATCATTAAAACAAGACGAGAAGCTGAAAATGAACACCTCAGCCAAAACCGCAAAGGGTATCAAAGCCGCACATAACTTTTCCCCCAATGTCAACGAGCTCAATCTCTATTTTTCCTAATCCACATTCACATTTTCATTCACATACACATTTGCATACATATACATACAGGGGGTGTTTGTTTAAGCTTATACAACGAGCTTATGTCTTATATGGTTTTGGGCTTATGTTTCGTAAGCTCACTTTTTGTGGGTCATTTTCAAAATTTTCGGCTTATATTTATATAAGCTTATTATGACATATAATAAGGTTATAAAAGCCGAAAAGTTTTAAAAATGACCCACAAAAAGTGAGCTTACGAAACATAAGCCCAAAACCAAATAAGACATAAGCTCGTTGTATAAGCTTAAACAACGAGACCAGGTTTCAAACCTCGTCACATAAGGCTCATAAAAAAGTATCCTTAATCTCTCTCACACACACATAATTGATGACGTGTAAGAGAGAGAGAAAAGTACCGATGATGACGAGCTCGCCGCCGCGCCCATCGTTGCCGGAATTATAACTAACTTTTTCCGATTTGGTAACAATTAAAATTTACATGTGAAAATGTAAATATCTATAATAAAAATTAAAAATTGGTCAACTGAACTAACGTAAACAAAATCCACAAATTCTTGTGGAGTATTTTTCTATTGTATTGTGTGTGTTACTGGATCAGGATTGGATCTGGATCAATTAATAAAATAATGGCTATCATGGGAGCTTGTGGTCTAGTGGTAAAGGCTTAAGTAGTTAAGCGAGCCCAAGTGAGAGTAGTACCGGTTTGGGTGACCGACCGGGAAGTCCTCACTTGGGAACCACAAGCTCTAATGATATCAGGCGAATCGGGAATAGGAGTGGGGTTATCCCCTAAGGAGAGGCTCGCGGTTGGTATCTCTGCCCGAGGATGCGACACTAACTTGAGCCAACAACTAACAACTAACCCGCCGTTCAAAAAAAATAAAAATAAAAAATAATAATAATAATGGCTAAATCCTAGTGATCATTTTTTAATTAAAAGAAAAATTACTTTCTATCTTTTATTAAAATAAAATATTTTATAAAAAGTAAATCTTCAAACGATATAAAATACACCGTCACAACAAAAATTTAATCTTTATCATTAAATGGGCATTTCGATATACATTCGCCGAATTTTTGCAAGCTTCTTTTCTATTGTTAGAAATTTCTGCACTGAATAATTACCTATGATTTGTTAATTTAAAAATCACATGTGAATGTATAATATCACAAGTGATTTGTCATTTTGAAAATCATATGTGATTTCACAAATAGAAATCACATGTAAATTCGTAAGTCACGTGTGATTTTTTAAAATAATAAATCAACAATGATTTTAAAAGTCATATTTGATTTTTCAAGGCGAAAATATCAACACTCACATAATATCTCGAAAAAAAAAATTGTCGAAAGTATATAGTCATGATCGTCTAGAGAATGATGATTTAACTCTCATCGTAATAGTACGATTCGTTTTGTGTAATGATTAACGGTTTTGCGAAATATTTATTTATTAAAAGTGAATTTTTTTATTTGATGAAAAAAAATTAAATATCTAGAATTTGTTTATTTGATCTTTAGAGAATTTGTGATATATGATATGATAAACTTTTCTCTGTAAAACAAAGTTAGATCATTCGTTTATTAAAAGGTTTAAGAAATAATGAACACATTTATTATTTTGTTAACCATCGTTTTGTTTCATGGTTTTGTGTAATGGAAATGTGTAATATATATTGAATCAACTGGGCTAACTCAGTTGGCCACCAAGATTCCTTAGGAGCTTGGGGAGGAGAGGTTTGGCTAGGGGAGGTCTCAAGTTCGAGTCTCACTCGAGACTTTTACCCCTTCAGGCGGAATAGGAGAAAATACAGGCGGAGTTCAGGTCAGCATACTACCCAACTGGATGTCACTGCTACGTGAACCACTAACAACTAACAAGCCGTTCTAAAAAAAATGTAATATATTGATCTTCTTTGAAATTACTTTCTCCCTCCTAAATTAAGAGTTTCTTTTTTTAGTTATCTCAAAATTAATCGTCCAAACCTAAAAAATATATATATGAAAGTGTGATTGACTTTACTATATTACCCCTACTTGAAACTAATATTACAGAGTTTGCATAAAAATTACTTAATTGATTAAGAGTAAATTGTCATTTTACAAAAAAAATATGAAACAAAAGGCATTAATAATTGTGTTTTTCATAAGTATGTGTTTTTTGCCGATGGACAAATATTTTAAAACAGATGAAGTAGTACATTTGAGTTTAATGGGAATTAATAAACTTTAACAAGTTTATGTATAGTGAAGAAAATTATATAAGATAAAAGGCTTCTTGCAATGCAGGATAATTTGACACTATTATAATGTAAACCTTTAAAAGATGCTCTTATACGAAAAAATTAAAAGTTTAAATGAAAGTATGTACCTCGTTCAAAAAAAATGAAAGTATGTACCAATTAAATAGTTTGGTAGGTACCAAATGATTTATTTTCGACATATTAAAATATAAACAGAAAAATGAGTGTGCATAAGACAAATATGGGTGTTGACTTCAACTTGCTTACTTTAATTTGCATTTGTTCTTCCCTTTGTCCAAAATAACAAAATAAGTATGAAAAATGTATATTATTAAAACTTGTAAGAAAGCTATCTAAGCAAGGTTTTACTATGTTTTAAAGAGTTTGCTGAAAAATAAAGAGACTCGTATCATTTTATATGTTTTTCTTATTTGGTATGCGTATATGATTCAGACACATACGATAACGATCATGTACATTTTATCCAACGATCATGTATATTTAATTGTATTGATATGATGAATAAATAATGTCAAGTATGTTTATATTATTCTCAAAACGGCATATTCCTCTATTCAAATTGAGCTGGTCTGCCGACGAAAGCTTCAATGTGATTCTAGCTCATTATCTACGTTTTCATTCATAAATAAATAAATTTATTGTGTGCATACAGAATAAAATGTTATAATCCACCCTATAAACTTGTTTGTTTATTTGCTGTGTTTCAAAAGAGATAAATGAGACTACGGACGTGTTTGCTAAAATAGCATTACTAGTGAGTAGTAGACTAGCAGGAGTAAGGCTATGTTTGGCACAAAGCTTTTTGGAGCTTTTTTGGGCAATGAGCAGTGAATAATGAGCTTTTTGATTTTTAGTGTTCGTTTGGCATGAGAGCTGTGAGCTTTGCTATTTTTTAGGAAAGCTCATTTTCCCAATGCTTCTTTATGAAGCTGTGAGCTTTTTTGGCTACTGCTCACAGCTACTGCTCACAGCTCACTGCTACTGCTCACTGCTACTGCTCACAGCTACTTTTGCCAAACATAGCCTAAGTTGTAACAGTGAGCTGTAGCTCTAAGCAGTATCTGTTACCAGTAGCTAGTAGCTGTACTTTTTTGTAAAAATGTTTGGTAATATACTTGTAGTTATACTTATAATGTGTAAAACAACTCTTAAATGCTCAACGCTCTTAAATGTTACTTTATGGAACGTTGAAAAAAGAGCATTCTGAAAAAGAATAGATAAAGCTACTTGATCTTGGGAAACGAGCATTAAAAATCACAACGTTCAATGCTCACCACTCGACGCTCCTAAAAGCTCTATGCCAAACACACCCTACATAATTAGAAAAAAAAATGTTGGAGAAAAAGACATCAACAACAACAACAACAACATAAATAATCTCGTCAGGGTGGGGTATGGTGGAGGTAGAATGTAGACATATCCTACCCATATTTCAAGATAAACCCGAAAGTAAGAAAATTGCTTTAAAAAAGATCTCCGACAAATGTACATGTGCACGTAAGAGCGCACATATATATGTGCATGTGTGCAAGTGTGTAATAACACGCATAAGGGGTCTTGGAGAAAAAGACATCATTTCAAGTATAATTAAGGACAGAGTCATGATCAACTATTTTTTTTTAACGGGGCACAAAAAAATTTGAACAGTAATACTAGAAACACATTTCGATGGACCGGATGCATTTAAGATGACTTTAGGAAAAATCGATGTTTTTTTCAAAAATTAACACTATAACGAAAAAATCCATAGGGTGCCCGGGCATCCGCGAGAACCCCTGGCTCCGTCCCTGAGTATAACAATCAATCAACATGTATACCTAATTTATAGTCAACTTTGACGGTATAAAATTTTTGATAACGAGTGAATAATGTCACAATGAAGGTTTGTTATGCTACTCAACGATGTCAAACATATGGATACACCAAATGAGTGACGTCACTAGAGCTTTGTGGTAAGAATCATAGGAACGTCGATGCAACAAATGAGGGACATGTCACTAGAGCTTTGTGGTAAAATCAATGGAACGTCAATGATGGTTAAATCGGTACAGATAAGAAGCAACTCTTTCTAAAAAATGAGTCGAATAGTCGAATAGCAACATATCATGGTGTTCCTACTGTCAATCTTGTGGTGATGTGAGTTTAGGACCTGAGTGCTCTTTGGTTGCATCATATGTTTCATTCGAGAGAGTATTAATCGAGCTCGAGTATAGCTTTTAATGAAAGATAAAACACACTTTATAATCGGCCATAGTTGGTCTTAACCATTCACTTTCCATATCGGATATTGTGATCCTTCGTGATAATGTTGTCCCTTTCCATACACCCTTTCTCTCTTTGTATGTTGTCGCCATCTATATATGGTGCTTCTTAAATGTGGACCAATGGATATCGCCCATTCTAGTGCAACCATATTAAATTGGAAATAATTTGTGCATTTAATTTTTTATTGAAACATTCGGACCTATACATTAAGGCTAAGGCCATCCGGAGTGATGTGTGATCGGCTCATCATTAGTGCCAAATGGATGATGACCACTAAAATGGAAGTGAGATGTCACGCTCAAATTGCATAAGTTTGGTGACCGGCTCACCAAAGTGAGGTGCAAAAAACAAGTGATCCATTTTTTAAAAGTAAATGTTTTTTTATCTAAACATGTTTTTAATAAGATTTAACACATAACAAATAAGATAATATGACCAATTACAATATTTATCGGGGTATTACTTGTATAAAGTGGGTGTATTTTTTTTATTTTTTTTGTGAGAAAAAGTCTATGGTTGGAAACAAAAAATGATGAAAGTTTAAGAATTAAACAATATTTAAAATATTAATTTAAAGGTAAATGTTATTCCCGTTTTTAATTAAGAGTATGATAGTCTAGTAACATTATTTAATTTTAAGTTATTTTATATTTCAAGAATAAACATAAACTCGTTATAAATAGTAGAGAGAACATAGAGATTAAAATAGAAAAAAGTGACAAAAGTCATTTTATCGTAGATTTTTGTTTATTTAAATACTAGTTATAATGCCCGCGCACGCGCGGGTTTTTTTTTTAATTTTTTGAAATAATTATTTAAAAAGTTTAATCCTATTGTTAATTGCATCTTATCTATATTTTTTGTATTTATCTTCTACTTGTGTTGTGGATAAATATAAAATGTTACCTAATAAGAAAATAATCTTTTTTTTTAAATATCTTATCTATATTTTTTGTATTTATCTTCTACTTTTGTTATGGATAAATATAAAATGTTACTTAATAAGAAAATAATCTTTTTTTTTTTAAATTAAATTATTACTAAATAAAGTATGGTTCCAATTTTTTTGAAATGAAAAATTCCCAATAGAGGTTTTGTTTTATTAGGAAAAAGATAGTACTATGGGCCTGTTTGGTAGGGGTTTTTTGGAGGAGCTGTTAGCTTTTTGTTACAAAAATAATCTCATCTAAAATAAAAGCTCCGTTTGGATACATTAACTTTAAGCTTTTATGTCAAACAAATAGCTCCTAAATGAAAAGCTGATTCATGAAGTTTTTTAAACTTCTTAGAGCTGTTAAAAATTTAAATTACTGATGTACCCTCCAAATATTTATTTATAATTATAGATATGTCCTTTTATGTCATTTTACATCTTATAATTACATTTAACAGCTAACTTACCAAACACTTTTATTGAAAAAATGATACAGCTTGTAGCTCATATTAACAGCTTTGCAGTTAACAGCTTACAGCTTACAGCTTACAGTTTACAGCTTACAGCATACAGCTTATAGCTAAGTTTGCCAAACATACCCTATATCAATTTGCTAAGTGAGTCAATAAATTTTTATAAAACAATCATTATGTAGCTCGGTATCTCATATTAACCAGTTACTATTTGTAATGTAGGCATCATTTCCCCTTAACTTAATTAATTAATTAATTAATTTTTTTCATTCATTTGGCCATTCATAAAAGTTTGTGGTCATGTTGGATGTGAAATAAACAGTATTAAAATAAGTAAAAAGTGAATAGATTAGAAAGAAAATAAACTAACTGCTTTTAAAAATTAAGCAACGCTAGACTCACTCATAAAATTCAAAAAAAAAAAAAAAAAAAAAAAAAAAAAAAAAAAAAAAAAAAAAAAAAAAAAAAAAAAAAAAAAAA
>LBNU01014427.1:6506-33963 GCA_014162995.1 Artemisia annua | reverse complement strand
GCTAAAAATTTATAAGCAACTAGCAAGGAGCTAGCGAAAACAACAACAATTACAAAATATAAAGCATTGGGTTTTGCAACCACAACGTCCAGTTTCTAGAGCAATATCTACTCCTACTCGAACACCACTCAAAAGACTTTGACACAATAACATCAAAAATACTACTCCTTTTAATCTAACACCTTTTTGCGTTTGAGACTACAATGCATTGAGACTATCCAATCCATGATGTCCGCAATTGATAAGAAAATCGGTTGAACCATATCAAGCAACGGAAGATTCTGTCCCAAACTTGGACGCAAGCTCACATCTCACGAACACATGATTCACATTTTCTATGTACGTATCACACACCGGGCATAAAAGAGAAGGCAAATCTATCCCTTTCTGATCAAGCTTTTCCCGAGTAGGTAACCGATCCAATCTTATCCTCCATCCTAGGATATTCACCTTTATTGGCACTAAAGTGTTCCATCTAGTTGGAAGCTCACCAGAATGTAACAAAAGATTGTCTACATGAATCCGTGTAAAAGATACCTTGCTGATCTAGCTCCCACCTCCACACATCTTCATTCTCCGACCAATCTATACCCTCAAGCACACATAGAAGGTCAATAGACTGTTGTCCCGTACGCCCCTCGGTATGCATATTTCTTATCCAATTCCAATTCCAATTGTTGTTACACCATCGATCGGCATTGCTACAATCTTTGATCCTTTCCAACGCAAAGACTCTTGGGAACCTCTCCTTTAAAGTCTGATCTCCAACCCATAAATCTGACCAAAACCGAGTGTTTCTTCCATTACCAATTCTTTTCCGCATGGAAGAATAGTTTACTATAGTTTTTTTCATGCATCTGGTGTACAACTATTAAAATAGAGCTCTAAACCCCGCTTCCATGCATATGAGACCCGATTGATCCAAATCCTCCCTGTTGCCCATAAATACTCGTAATAATTTTATTCCAAATCCCTCTTTTATCAGTATGAAACCGCCACCGCCATTTTTGAATCAAAGCAAGGTTCAACGCTTTCAAACTCCCTATACCAAGGCCACCTTTTTCTTTTGAATTGAGAACTTGATTCCATTGAACCCATGCAATTTTCCGATCTACATCATCACCACCCTAAAACAATTGAGCACGAAGAGCTTCCAACTTCTTATTAACAACTTCGGGCACCTTGAACATCGACATAAAGTAAATACCAAGACTTGCCAATACTGATTTAATAAGAGTTAGCATGCCTCCTATTGATAACAATTTGATCTTCCATTTTGAAAGCTTTTTTTGGACTTTCACCACCATATCCTCCTAACTTGAAATCCTACGCATATTACACCCAACAGGTAACCCCAGGTATGTAAATGGAAGAGAGGTAGCCGAGCAACCTGTATTACGATAAAATTCCTCCACTTCATCCAATAAAACACCAACTCCATATAGGTTTGATTTATGTAGATTGATGCGCAAACGTGAAACAAAATAGAAACAATTAAGAATGGTTATAAGGTTAGAGACGTTTTCAGCAGCCCATTCCCCCGTAAACATTGCGTCATCGGCATAGGATAGATGAGAAATGCGAGCTTCACCAGGCCCCTCCCGAATATCACGTTAAAACCCATGCTCTACTGCGTCCTCCATAGCAACATGCAGCCCCTCCATAGCTATAATGAACAGAAACGGTGAGAGCGGACCCCTTGACGAAGACCCCGTTGAAGCTGGAATTCGTTAGTCGGGCTACCATTTACCAGAACCGATGCCCGAGAGGAGCTCAAGCAAGCTCGTATCCATTGAATCCATTTTTCATTAAAACCCATCCATTACATAATCTGTAGTAAATAATCCCAACTCACCGAATCATACGCCTTATCCAAATCTACCTTAAAAAGCATACATTTTTTCTTTTTCTTCTTATACCACTCTATCACTTCGTTTACCACCATGGGGCCATCTAAGATTTGACGGCATTTAACAAACGCCGATTGCACTGGGTGCACTAGATCATCTATTACTTTTACTATCCGATTAGCTAACAGTTTTGCAAGAATCTTGTACTGAATCCTAATTAAGCTTATTGGACGATAATCTTTAAAAGATACCAGACTACTAACCTTTGGTATCAATGTAATGAAAGATGAATTACACCCAGTTTGGATGGTTCCATGATCATAAAACTCGTGTACAAAATTCTAAATATCCTCCTTCATTATGTCCCAAAATTGTTTTATAAATCGAAATGTAAACCCATCTGGACCTGGCGCTCGATCACAACCACACGACCAAACCGCTTGTTTAATTTCGTCCATACTAAAGCAACCTGAGATACCATTCACATGTTAATCCGAGAGTTTCATTAGACCTGCAATCGGAGTCACCATTCTCTTCCCATCAAAATGTTTGAATTAATGATGGAAGAAAGTAAAAAAATGATCCTTTACTTGTCCCGGATTAGATATCTAATTTCCATCTACCAACACACCATTAATTGCTGCCTTTCTACGTTTTTTCTTGAGTATATAATGGAAAATTTTTGAGTTTTCATCCCCCTCTAAACCCCATTTTAGCTTCAATTTTAGTGCGAGATCCATACTTTCATTCTTCTCTAAATCTATCAAATGTTTCATAATATCTAATCTCTCTGCTACCATCTGATGAGTTGCATTATTTAACTCAATATGGGCATCCAAGTCATCCAATCTCCTAATATATTCCTGCCTCGTTCCTGTGTTGTTACTACTTATACTATTGTACCAAGATTTCAATCGAACTTTTACATTCTTGAGCTTGTTTTTGAAAATGACAAACATATTTCCACCCTCCTAATGTGTTATTTCATTCCAAGCACCCTCACCACCTGCTCATACCCTTCTAACAAGCTCCAAGAATTAAATAATTTGAAAGGAATCGGGCCATAATCCATTGTTTCATGCTTTAACAAAATGGGACAATGATCCGACCATAATCTCGGAAGAACCGTACCTACCATATTCGGAAATTTATCCACTAACCCATTCGACATTAGGAAACGATCTAGCTTTGCCATACGAGTACAATGTTTATCCACTCTAGTGAACTGCCTTCCTCCCATTTGCAACTCTACCAGGTCCGAATCGATTATGAATCTATTAAAGTCCTCCGATGTTTGTCTACAAAATGTCGTATTTGATCTTTCATATTCATGTCTAACCGCATTGAAATCACCAAACACTAGGAACTCACCTTCATGATTTGTAATAAACCGTGTAATGTTGTCCCATAGCTCTAAATTTCGGATGCGATGTGGAGCATACACATTCACAAGGTAACAGATTAGACCACTCCCAACCACCTCTCCTTCCACAGTAACAACATTTTCAATACACCAAATTCTCGATCTTTTAAACACATTTGGGTCCCAAACAGTAACCAAACCACCTGATCTTCCTCTAGCCCCGCTACTCGCCACTTCAAATTGAGTATTACGCCACAACGACCGAACAAGACATAAATCCAACGTTGTCATCTTAGTTTCTTGAACGCCAACCACTTATGCAATGTTCTATTCAAATCTTTTTTATCCACCCCCTCTTGTTTTGGCATTTCATGCCACAAAGATTTATAGACAACGTATTCATTTAACACCCTGTTTTTCACCCATTCGCTTAATCAATTTACCAATATCCTCCTTGCATCCTGTTAAATCATATCCTAACACACTCCCAATTTCAATATATTTTTCCATACCTTCTATTAACGATCCTGATGATACTGATTTTTTAAGCAACTTGAGTTTATTATCTTGCATAGCAATTGATGTTGTAGAGCCAATCCCTTCTGAGCTTGCTGGTCTTTGTTGAAACCTCAAACCATTAAAACCAGGGGGAAACGTATGGTCGCTATCTTCTGATTGTTGACCTACCTGATGTTGTTTTTCCTGCTCTTGCACCTTTTTCCTCGGGCTATCATCTGACTCTTTTCTTATATCATTCTCCTCTACATTGGCTTCCATTATTACCTCGGTTCTTGCTTATTTGGTTCTTCCTTTCAGTTTTGAAACTATCTGAAGTAACCTGATTAGTTGGCACCTTATCCTCATTCTCACTTGTATCAAATGAATCCATCTCTTCATCTGAATCCTCTTCCTCTACTTGCGAACTACTCCCCACTCCTTCTTTGATTTGTTGTATATCATGCCACCAATCTGCTATTTCTCTAACACTAATTTCATACTCCTTTCCGTCCACGATTACTGTCCGTGTCTCATTAATCGGTCCTTTACTTTTAGAACACACACATATCTTCCCACTACTTCTATGTTCCTCTAGTTCATCATCCGAGAATAAGATGTTACCATACATACTTGCAACCTTCTTGTACTCTACCATTGACCAAGCGCATAATGGCATTCCTTGTATTTCAATCCAAATAGCTCTCTCCTTAATGACAAAGTCATTTGATGGTTCAATAATGTGCTTAAAGTGAGCTCTAACCCCCTCATTTTTTTTAAAACTAGTACATGTTGTCGACGACATGAACTCTATCCAAACCCACATACCACCAATATAGTTTATTTTTAAATCATCAAAGCCCTCATCAAAACACATTCTAATCAAGTGAGGAATTACTGTCGCATTATTCACTTCACCTAGAGCTATCCGATGTGAAAGTTCAACAGAATGATATTCTCCCGCCTCTAAAACAATCTTACTCTGCTGATCATCTTTTTGCTTGTCCACCTTGCTCCCTTTCACCACATTTGCATATGAACTTCCATACACTTTGTTTACATAATTGGGGACATTGTCCTTCCTCCCAACAGCTTCATTATTATTCTTGTCTAGACTCCTCTTTGGCTTCTCTCTTGAAAACCGAGCCATAGATATGAACAGGTGAAAGCTTCCTACCCAAACCGATTGCAATTTATAATCTAATATATTCTCATCCCTGACAATCAAAAATCGAATAAACGTGAATCTTTTACCTTTTTTGGATAACTTCCGAGCAATGTAAACATCCAAAAGTCTTCCATAATCCTCTAATTCCTTCCAAAGATCGCGAGCCGTCAAATGTTTTGGGAAATTCGTCACGTAATACGTGGTAGCCAATCGGTCTAAGTCCTTATCATTTGAACTCCTAGCGCCGGGAGTTCTGTTTCCGATCTTCCATTCATAATCCTTGTGATAGGCCATCAATTAGGTGGGTAAGGTGGTAATCTGAATGGTGGGGACTAGGGTTGGTTGACAACGGCGGTGGGTGGATCAGGTTGTGGTGTCGTGGTGATGGGGGTGGGGATGAGGGTGGATCTGGTTCTTTTGTGATGGGGAATGGAGGAGATTATTTTATTTTATTTTATTTGGTTGGGGTGGTTAATAATTTATACAATCCGTTTTCTTGAAGAAATGGTCCTAAGAATCATGAGTTATTTGTGGTGTTTCACTTGTCTCTTTCCTTGTTGTGGTGTTTCGATCGAGTGGAAGGTTTGAGAGATCAAGGTCGTGTAAACGATCTAGATCGCTCATGACTTTTTATTTTATTTATTTATTTATTTATTATTTAACTTTTCGGTCCTTTTTTTTTGTTTTGTTTGTTTTTTTTCCCTCAATACTTGTGTTTTGTGTTTATTGTGTTTTATGTTTTAAACATTAAAGTGAAAACACATTAAACAAGTTAAAACACGAATTACATAGTACGATTAATACAAACTATGATACGCTAATGAAAATGAAACTACAAATTACAATGAAAAGTCTGAGTTATAACCCTCCTCACTCGATGACTCCCTAAACTCGCCATTATAATACTTTGCTTCCATAATGTCAAACCAGTTCTTCCTAAGATGTTCTGCATCTCTGGCTTCCTGCTCCATACGAGCAGCTTCCTTTCATAGTTCTCTTTCTTCTGTTTCTCTCCTGACTTCCTCACCCTACTCAAGAAGTCGAAGTTCATCCTTAGTGAGTCCAAACGGATTGGGTTGGTGTTCCAAAACCAGTGGATTGGGTTGGTGTTCCACAACCGGTGGAGTGTTAACCGGTTCATTTTCCGGTGGGAATACCGGGAAGATATCTTCAGGTGGAGTGTTAACCGTTCATTTGGAATCAGGTTGGAGCTGGGGAATTGCTGTGAGAAGTCTTGTTCATTTGGGAATTGTTGTGAAAAGTCGTGGTGACTTGGGAATTGTTGTGAGAAGTCGCGGTGACTGGAGAATTGTTGGGAGAAGTCTTTGCGAGATATTGTTGAGAATCTAAGTGTGAGTTTTGTGTATGGGTTGTGTATGTGATAAAAAAAACTCCGGTAAAGTTGTATATATAGGCATCTTTGAATTTAAATAAATCCAGCTCCAATTTGAAATTAAATAATCCCGTTCGTATTTGAATTTTGAATTTGAATTTGGTTATCAAGCTCGAACTGTACTATTTAATTTGAAATTGAATTATTACATTGAATTATAAGATTGAATAGGGTTGATTTTGAAAATATAAAAAGAATGGGTTTTTTTAAAAAAAAACGAATATCGCCCTTACTGGGGCACCCAATCGCATGTAGGTCGCTGGAGAGAGAAAGCTGACGTTACAGAAAAAATGAAAAGGATTGACCCTCCTTACTGTGTGCAGCCTTATACGCACTAACTTTAATTGCTGGATATATCTGTTGTCATCTATTTTGTAGTAATCTTAGAGTATTTAAATAAAAATAGTTTATGTTATAGTTTAAGAGATGTTGAGTTGTTTTGGAGATCATAAAAAATATAAAGATCGAAGGACCAATATTAGCAACTTATTTTTAACTAAAATAAAGCACATATTTTTAGGGGTGTTCATCGGTTCAATTTTTGGTTTTGTGGGTTGCATGGTTCGGTTTCATCAGTTTGAAAATTTACAAAGTCAAAATCAAAACCGAACCAAAAATTATAGAACGGATAAAACAAAACCATACACCAAATTAGAATTCGGTTAGGTTTCGATTAAAACCAAGAAAATAGAATTCAAGTAAACTTCAAAATATAATCTATAAGTCACAAATAAAAACCTGAAAGTTCAAATGAAATTAACAAATCAAAAAGTCTCCCAAAGTGCATAAGAAAATCAACAAAACAAAAGTTTAAGAAACCAAAAAGTTTAAGAACTTAACAAAATAAATGAAAGCGATAAAATATTCTTCGACAAAAGTTTTTGGAAGTCTTATTAGCTTGAATATTCCATCTTCAAGCATCTAAACCCAGTTGCAAATTCACTCATCTTCTCCAATGTTTGCATTTAATGTTGTTTTCATCTCTGAAAAAGCAATGGAAAATAAATATGTGTCAAATGTGTATATAAGATACATACATAAAAAAAGGCCATGCCGATAAATTCCCATATTAAAAAGTTGTAGCTAATATATTCCCATATTAAAAAAGTTTATATATCAAAAAAGACACAAAAATTATATATCAAAAAGACCCACAAAAATGTTTGTCGAGAGTATATGAAAGTGTCCTCTATTAAAAGATGATTAAATGCTCATCATGATAGCATAGTTCATGTAGGTTAACGATTTACAGCTCTGAAAAAGATGGTAGAAGTGAGTTTTAAATTAAAAATATTAATTAATTCTTTACTTTTTACTTTATAAAATGAGTTGTTAAAATATGTCTCAAAGTCTCAATACATAGAAATGTAATAGTCATATGTATCCCTAGAAAAATACAATATTGCACATATTTACTTAAGCATGCACACTGCACGCTATTCACCAATAAGTTACGTTCGCAAAGATGTGCAAATAATTTTTGACAATTTAAATAAACACAAGATGTAATTTTTGACAATTTCATTCTTGTTGAAAGTTGTTCATTGTGTTGCGGAATATAGAAAATTCCAATCAATCATGGTTGAGTTGACAAATTGGGCTCTCTACCTCAAACCAATCTTTTAAAACCCGGATCCACATATCTGGTTTAATCAATCATGGTTGGATTGGCAAATTAGGCTCTCTACCTCAAACCAATGCTTATTCGAGAAACGGATTGAACAAACGTTTTTCACTGACCTAGGTCAACCCTGTTTGATAACCCAGAGGGTCATGACCTTTTTATTTTTTTATTTCTTTTTTTCATTTCATTTTCGCTAAGCTCAATGGTATTAGGTTAAGTTCTATATTTGTATGGACAAACATACTATAATTGGAAAGTTTATAATTAAACTAGTGGTGACTCATGTGATTAAGTTTTGATTAAACAACAAATAGGGCATCCACTATGATAAACCTTTTAAAAGGTTTATAAAATTGCCACCTCATGAAATGTCATTAATTTACAAACCTTTTCATACTATAAACATATTCCCACTATAGATAACACTTTTAATAGGTTTATAAAATTGTCATCTTATGCAATGCATTAATTTATAAACCTCTTTATAATCCTAGACCTTTTCATGTCATCTAGACTTAAAATGGTTCTTCACTACGGTACATAAATTTTTTAACCTCTTCATAATTTCTTAAACCACCATAGTGGATGCTTTTTAGAGTCATAAACTAATGTTGGTATTATATTTGTTTGATTTATAAATTCATTAAAAATATAAGATTCTAAAAAGATCATAAGGTCATTTAATTTTTATAAACTAGAACAATAAATTAATTAACTCTTTTTTTTTCTTTTTTTTTTGAGTATTGTAGATATGAAAATTGAAGACTAAAAGACAATAAAGTCATCTCATTTTTATTGATTCAATTGAATGTAAGATCGAAATTGAACAAATACATATTTTATAAAAAGATGTTATGAGAAGTATACATATGTATAGAACCGGTTCGACCCGACGGTTGAACCGGTAAATCGGCCACTCGACCGGGTCAATTAAAAAATCAGTTTCAAAACTGTTTACATATGGTACGTATTGAAGGTTTTAGGGTTGGTTGATCCTTTTGGTTTCCCACATTCGGTAAGGATCCCCATCACATCACTCTCACATCCATACAACTCATTTCCCTCACATACAACCTTCCCACTTCTTTTTTCCTCTCATACTTCAAATTCAAATTTGAATTTCAACCCCTTAGGCTCCTCCTTATTCCAACTCATTCCAACTCATCACATCTCATCTTAACTCTCTTAACCTAACCATGGTTCCTTTCTAACCTAACTTCTCTCAAACACTTCTCTCTCTCCCAATTTGAATTTCAAATTCAAATTCTCCCCCTCCCCCTCTTTCCCTCTCTCTAAAACAACATCCACACTTCTTTTCCAAAAAAGGAATATTCCATAGCATATTCTTTCTCTCTTATCTATGCCATGTGAGGAATGTCCAAAATACCTATCCAATTATCCTTTATCTCTTTCTTTCTTTGATAAGTGGTTTTACCCAACACATTCTTTTAAACACTTTAGAAAATGATTTTTGTCAAATGGTTATTTGAGTTAATTGACCTTGAGGATGAATAATGGAAAGGTCAAAAGTGTGAAGTACAATTGGGGATTTATCAAGGCCGGGTAGTTAAAGAACAAAGTCCCACGAAAAAACTTTACAGGTTTCTGGGGCGCTGCTGGCGCTCCGACACGCCAGCCAGCGCGCTAGCCTCGTAAAATTTTTTGAAGTTTGAGACTTTTGGCCTGTAAATACCCCATCTTGGCTCTAGTATTCCTCACACCTTGCCATTAATTCTTTCTCTCTAATTTCTTTTATCTCTACCATCTAATTTTGTAATCTTGTGTTCTTAATCTTTCTCACTTATCATCTAATTAAAAGAACACATTCTTTGCAAGGGAAGAATCACAAAAACTTAATCCACTCTTGTGATTGTGTTGAAGGTCTTCTTATCTATACCATTTCTATTAGAATCAAGTCTTTAGGTTAGGTTAGGGCTTGATTATACAATCAAACATTTATTCATTCGATTTAGTTGTAAGGGAAGTCTTGTATCTTGGTGACCAAGCCTAGATCATTGGAGATCTAGTTGCCTAGCTGGGGTTTGGTACTTCCGGTGGGAATTCGAATCATAAGATTCTTTTGGGTGATTTACGAGGGCGGGATACCAATGGGAGTAGCTCTTCTCTGTGAGCACCGATCTTTGCGCATGTCGGCGGAGTGAAGTTGCAACGGTTTGTAGTCCACCGAAAGGATTATACGTAGTGAATAGTATCGTGTCGTGGATTTGCAGCTGGATGTATGGATAGTATAAACCCCCCATCCCGAACCAGTATATATTTTGGTGTTCTTTACTCGCTTTATATATTGTGATTGTGTTGTAGTTGTTGTATTTGTTTGTATAACCATTTGTTGATCTTTGAGGCTTGAATTCAATAAACTTTGAAGAAGCCAACAAGACTGTATTCACCCCCTTCCTCTACAATTCTACAGATTTAAGGAATCGAAATAGCGAATTTTAATGTTTACCTAGAGGTTGCATTTTCTTAGTTCGTACGCATGCCAGGGTAGTGACACGTCATTATCATGCATGTAGTCAGGTAAGGCCCCTTTTGTTTCCCTGACCATGTAAAGGTCTCCCAAGTTGATTTCGTTTCCCCTCTACCACTTTTTTGTCAATGAACTGTCGATCTAACTGATGGTGTATGACCCTGATATGAGGTTTTGTAAGCCTGCTGGAAGGACATTCCATCCTAATGAGTTGGTGTTCAATCCTGATTATAGGAGTACTTCCGGGAGGAATGGTTTATTGTGTTTGTCAGGCAATGAGCTTTAGCCTTTGCCTGTTCTTATCATTTAATGTCTTATTGTCACTTCTTTGAGACACTAAATGTTTTGCCTAAGGTTTTGTTTCTTGAAGAGGTTTACTACCGTACAGGGGCGACTCTTGACGTTTTTCTCGTGTTTCTTGGAGATCTCCAGGTGCATGTGTTAGTTGGTGCAGTTTTTTTTTTTTTTTTTTTTTTTTTTTTTTTTTTTTTTTTTTTTTTTTTTTTTTTTTTTTTGTAGGTGGGCTGTTGAAGTTGTGTCCTGGGCTCAAGGCCCTATGATTAGTTTTTTAGGGTGTTTGAAGGTGATCCCAGACTACTTAGTGTTGAGATTAAGCCATTTGAGGCTGAGGTTAGGCCGCTTGGGGTTGTTCCAGGCCGCGTTTCGGGTTTCATCGGGTCGTTTTTCAGGCTGCTCTAACTTGGTAGTGATAGCTCCATTTGTTTTTCAGGGTGACTGAGTTGATACATTCTCGCCTGAATCAGGCTATGTATGTGTTTTTGTAAAGTTTTTTGATGAACTAGAGTTTTCTAGTCAGTCGAAAAGTTTTTCCAATGATTCAAAAAGTTGAGAAGTTGGTTGTTTTGGGATTTCAGTGTGGGATGAGGTTTTTCTTTGTTTGAAATGAGAAGAAGGGTTTCGTCCTGTTGCTTGGAAACGGTTGGTGTTTTTGGTTTTTCGGTTAACCGAAAGAAGGGAAAAAATCGCGGCTATTAGTATCATATAACACGGATGGTGCCATGTTTACGTATGGTAGGTATTGAGGGTTTTGGGGTTGGTCGATCCTTTGGTTTCCCAAATTCGATAAGGACCCCAAAGTACGACCGGAGTCACGAGTTGGGATAACATTCACGAGTCGACTGAGTATTTTTTGTGTGTGTATTGTTCATGAGAGAATAATAGTTTGAACCATTCCAAGGGAAATGACTAAGTATTTATGGAGATTCTTTTAGGATTGCATGTAACCTATTAAGGCGATCCAATAACCTAGGATGATCCACGTGGTGGTCATCAAAGGGAGGAATTTATGCATGGTTCTAGCACTACCTCTCCGTGAATGAGGCAATGACACATGGTGTATGTTGCAACGACCCCTGCTAGACTGCCAATCATGTTCCTTGCCTGGATGTATTCACCAGGCAAGGTTTACCCCAGCGTAGCCTGGGGAAGCATTTCCCGGGCCTGTCATCGAATCTTAGCCTCAGTGAGCTCATTTTAAGCTGATATAGAGTGTATGGGCCTTAACCAGTTGGGCTGAAGCTCCCATACGCTATCAAAAACATTGCTTCAAATAAACTAAAATCAAAGTTATGTATGGTTTTGTGTCAACAAAAACGTCGTTGAAGGCTATCAGCGAGTACTGCTAGTTCATACAGAAGAGTAAATGATCTTTAATAATTTTGACAATAATGAAAAAAGATGGCATATACTCTTGGAAATGATTCTCTTATACAAGCTCGGATACGAGGTAGTAACGTGAGATCTTTCAGCTGTGTCAAGAAAATGGAAACCTACACGTTCTATTAAATGCTTCTAATTTTTGAAAGAGTATACCTATTTTAGTAAACAATGTTGACTGCTCTTTATTACTCTATACTTACATAAAGATGTTTATCTCTTTTTTTACATGTATAAAGTCACGTCTAAGTATCTAAAGCACCTTGAAAAGAAAAGTATCTTATCTTGTTTGATTGAGGAAAAAGAATACTGAGTCGGTGAGACTCTTTCGTATCTCACTTACCGAATGTTATGAAGCTGCATCATTGAGGTAGATTTATCTTCAATTAATCTTCGACTTCCTTGAAACATTGCTGATAAAACCATTGATGTTGCTCGTTGAGTTTTTTCTAAAGAGTTCATAGACTCGAGCCAATTTATGTTTAAATAAAGACAACCACCATTGAGCGATGAATTGCACGAACAATAACTCTCGGACATAACTAATATATAAGTCTTATTAAATACAATGCGTTTTGAAACCATTCACGTACGAATCACATAAGAATTTTACAGTAAGTGTGTTTGGGTTAGTACGACATTTAAGAGCAATGTTAGACTCACTCAAAAAATTCACACAAAAGATCCATTCGCTGACGTGTCAGCGGGTGATTGGTGCATTTTATGGTAGTTTTTCTCTCCTCTTTCTTATTAAACTAATCATCCGCTGACACGTCAGTGAGTGGATTTTTTGTGTAGATAGCTAAAATGGGTGATCTTTTGTGATGTACTGATAGCTAAAATGAAGTCGTGAGTTTTCAAGTAAAAACGAATGGTATTGTGACATGAATACACGGGATATGAGAAAACAACATGTTGAATTATATGGTTTTTTAAATATAAGGTATCGATCAGCCCCTAGTAAAGACATGCTAGGGAACTGATATTAGGGCTCAGACACTTGTTTGCTCTTCATTGAATTGTCAAAAAAACATTAACAAATTACTCTATACCTATTTTATCTTTCCAAGTGAAGATTTCGGGTGGTCTGGACAAAACCATTAAGTAATTATATTAATATATATTTGCATGCATGGTTCACTTTTCAAACCATATTTAAAAAATTAAATGATGTTTTTTTCTAATTGAAAATTAGAAGATAGAGACAAACAAACCCCTAGAAGATTGAAAAGAGCTTTTACTCTCGAGGCTTTAGCTTGTCAAAATGCTTATTTTCTTGAAGGAAACCAACACCTTTGGTTTTGCAACTAAATCAGTCTTTATATATACCAACACAGTATTTGTTTTCCCAATAAATAGATACAGATTCTAGCATTTTTGTTTCTAATTGGTCTGCTAAGTATGTTTATCTTAAGAGTAATATATAAAGTTTTCGTGATACCTTGTTTCTTTGCTATGGTTGGTTAAAATTTTGTCATGCGTTGTTTCTTTAATTCTTTGGTTCAACATCTTTTAATACGAAACTTGTTTAATATTGATTACACGAAATTTGCTCATTATTGTTCAAATTTGATAACAATGACTTTTAATATACGAAGAAATAAGCCAGAATTTACACAAATATTGATAGAAAAGGTCGGAGTTGTTTGTTTTACTCTTAATATAGCTTTGCTAAAAAAGACCATAGTTTTATGAAAAATGTGGGCTCACTTATTTGAGCATTAAATTCCTGTTTCCATTGCCCAAAGCTTCATATAAACTCAATTTATTTCTAAATACTATCACTATCTACCAAAAATTATTTTAATTAACTATCTTCAGATATACGTTAAACAAAGTGAGACACATGTTTTATAAAGTAGATGTATAATATATTATAAGCATATACTAGTTCTATACTGAGTCAAAAATAAAGGGGTGCCCAAATCGAGATGTTTCACTAAAAATAACACATGACTCAGTAATAATCTTTTATGTCGCTTATTTTAGATCAACACAAAACAAAATCAAAAATAAAAACAAAAAAACTGTACAAATTTTAGTAGAAACAAGTAGAAGATGACCGCCGCGTTGCGGCGAGAGTTTTCAATATAGTTTTACGGTTAAGTTAACTATTAGTTGTCGATAAAGAGGGTCGTAAGTTAACTATTATTTTTTGTTTAACTGTTGATAAAAGGGTCGTATTTAGATCAGCGTATGGCTTAATAATAGCACTAACATTTAGGAAAGCTAACACATTTGTTTTGGAACTACGTAATAAATTAGAACGTATTAGTGGGTGAAGGAGTCATTTTGGATAAGTTCCTTTTCCATATCTTACAGTTAATGGGCCAACCAAATAATGGGCTGAATACAGGATGGTGGACCAAATTACAGCCAATCAAATTGCACCGATTTGACGACATTTAGTATATATAGTAATTGGAAATCCGTGCCTCATGGCTCATGCTATACAATTCAGCCCAAGTTAAATTGTTGAATTGGCCGAACGATGGAGGAGTCAGGCCCAAGCACATCTCAACCTTTGATCCAGAAAAGTAAAAGGGTTGTTAAAAGTCCCACTAAATTTAATGATTTGAGAATGAATAGAAAAATGTTTAGTTATTTTGTTATGGTTTATTCTAAAGTATTGTGAATTTGTGATATATAAAGATGGAATGAAAAGCCTAAGAAGTTAACTATCCTCTCTCTATTTTTTTTTATTTTCCTCATCTCAATATATGCTCCTTCTTTATCATCTATATCAAGATATAAGGTGCAACATTGAATAGTTTTATTTAACTTGTGATTTACAACCTTAATTAGTCACATACTTTTACGAGTTGTTTCAGCCATGCATTTTACACATTTTATTCCCATCCATACAAAGTGCGTCTTATTAGATTCTCAACTCACCAAAATCAGGCAGATCAATATAAATATGTTTATCTAAACGTACAATACACATGATTGATACTATATGTCAATATGGCTCTTTATGAGAGACGAATTTTGGCATTTTGCAGTGCAATAGTTTTAGGCTGGTAACTAGATCCATCATCCGCTGCGCACTCGTAGCTAAATTAGTTACCTAGTATTATTAAATCCCAACAAGCCCAAGATATCAAATGGCCTAATAGCTAAAAGTATTACAGGAAGCAACTCATGAGCCATGATCCAGTTTTTAAAAGATCATTCAACATGACCATCTTCCATAACATTTGGCCCATACCATAAAATCAATGCAACATGACCATCTCTATAACTCTAGAGTGAATCGGGTGAACCAATTCCCTTACCAAAAGTTGCAACTCTTTTTTACCATGATAGTTTTGTCGTATGCTCCTAGCCGTATACAAAGTGTAGATAACTAGATATGGTGACCCTCAATTGACTGCTCGAGGACTTGAGAGTTTAAGTCCAAGTCCCAGCTACGTCTGAACCATCTTATTCATGCAAGCGTATACGGTATATCATCTACCTTTATACAATGAATAGGTTATAGGTTCACTTCGTTTAGTTATATTAGTGGATAGATCTTACCAATTCTGATTGTGGGTTTGAGTCCATTAGGGTTTCACTATATACCTCTATTTATATTGTATTAATAAAAACGTATCACCCACACTGATCTTCAACCTAGGTGACTAAGTTGAGCCGCCTCTCTATGTCTCCATCAAACGCTAGCCGCCACCATTTATCCCTTTTTCCAAAAGAAAAAAAAAATGCAATTTTCAGCCAAAACCTTACAAGCATACTATTTTATCCATAAATTTTTAACTGTTTGGAGTTAATTGACGCGGTCAGTGTCATTCTCTTCGTTTTTCAATTCTGCATACAACCCAACTAGAATCACCTTCGTCGGCCACCGGACGCGCCACCACGAGCCACCAGAATTTGACTGCCAAAAAAAAAGTCTAAGCTTTGTTTTATTTTTGTTTCTTTGCTTCTTCTTTTGTTGTTGTTGTTGTTATTTGAAGATTTGTTCCTGCTTGCTACCGGATTTCTTCATAAAAAATTTAAGTTTTCTTTGCGTTAATGTTTCTTTTTAGTTTACTACTCCAGTATGATTTTTTGCGATTTCAACGCTCGGACTAAAAGGGAATATTAGAGGATAGATATGGCTCAAGGCTGAGTGTGGGTTTTGGTCCATTAGGGTTTCATTATGTATTTATCTCAATATATATCGTACAAATAAAAATGTATCACCTACAGGGTTTTCACTATTTAAGAAGTTATTGGTATTGATTATGCAAAATTGAATAGTGTCAACTAGGAGTGACTAAAGTTATAATTAGATTGTCCCAATATACATAGTATAAAAAGATTTGTTCAGATCGACATCCTACTATAGATCGTCTTTTTTTTAAGATCAGAATCGTAAAACCGGATTAAAATCGGAGGATCCTATTTAAATATTTAAATGTCTTATATGTCATTTTGTTCGTATTCTGTACTGACTGTATAACAAATTTATGAATCAAGAAGACTTCTAAAAATTATAGCAGTTTGAAAACGCAACTCGTACAGGTTTAATATACTAAGATCTCTAATTTATGATTAAGGAAACTAAATATTTTAATCTAAAAAACTATAAACCTTAGTTTTACAAAACACTTATAATAGATCGTGTTTGCTTTATTGTTTTACTTTAGTCATCCATTTATCGTTTATTAGTTAGTTACTTAATTCAAACGAAGTAGGATCAGATCGAATTGAGATCTTACGATCTTGTGGTATGATCGTGATCTTACTTAAGATCCTATGCCTTTTAAGATCTTACGAAGAATCGACTCATTTTCACTTAGCAGAATCATAAAATTTAAAAACCTTAAGATCTAGATAGAGTTCTTAACAGCTAAAACTATAAGAAAGAAAATTTTGCAGTGCAAAACAAATTCAAGAAATAAGATTTAAAGTTACGTATGATACTCTGGACTTTGCAGTGAGCTATTAGACAGTAATGTAAAGTATGTATTATATCATATTATCGTATGTAATGACATTTTTCTAACAATTTTATGATCTATGTCAACCTAATTAAAATTTTAATGTAAATAACCAAGAGGATAATGATAATGAGTTAAAAGAAGTTCTATCTTGCTTCCAACGTCTTTCAGAAAAGACTAATGTCAGTCAACCTATAGGAGAGAGAAAAGGATATATGGCGAGAAAGAAAAATTGGATTGGTGGTGTCTCGTGCCCAAATTCTATGATCTCACAAAGCAGTAGCCATGGAATGTTAGAAGAAGCGGACATTTTGAGGAACAACATAGAACATGTATGGTTTTTCTTCAAAACCAACTAATGAATCCAGGACCTTTTCCTAGCCTATTTGCGGTTTGTTTTAGGAGTTTATTTTGTTTCAATTATTTGTATGGTTTTCCTTCAAACCAACTAATGAATCTAGGACCTTTTCCTAGCCTATTTGCGGGTTGTTTTAGGAGTTTATTTTGTTTCAATGACTTTTCCTAGCCTATTTGCGGTTTGTTTTAGGAGTTTATTTTGTTTCAATGATTAGTATCTCGAATCACCTATCTCTCTTGATGACGTTAAGCCTGCAATTTGGGAATGTGATGGTTCGAAAGCCCAGGGCATAGACGAGTTTAATTACAAGTTCATCAAGGCCTAATGGGAGGTATTGAAGTTTGATTTTTAAACTATGTAAAGTACTTTGAAGGTGTAGGAAAATTTATCAATGGTTGTAATCCTTCATTCCCTACTTTAATTCCTAAGAAAATGAACCCTCTTGGATTCTCTGACTACTGCCCCCATCTATTTAATTGGATGCATCAACAAGGTGATATCCAAGATTGTTGCATCGAGGTTATCCAAAGTGATACCAACGATTATAGGCCCAAACCAATCTGCGTTTTTCACAGGTAGGAAGCTTTTGTATGGTTTCTTATTGCCTAATGAGCTTATCCGAATGGACAAAATTGAAAACCACAGGTTCATGATATTCAAGGTAGATGTCGAGAAGGTTCTTTAAGATACGATGAAGTACATGGGCTTTGGATAAAAATGGAGAAAAGTGTAACACCCCATGCCCGCTTAGACCAAAAAAATAAAACTTTATACGCGGAAACGCTTGACTTTTATGGACATGCTGTCACTCTTTGGAAAACTGACAAAAATCTATGCACATTCAGGACTTGAGACTATTTTTAAATGAAAGTAGACTCAATTACCTTCGAAATGACGGGTGGCACGACCCGTGACGACTTACGGATTACAAGATATGATTTTTCGAACATCGACAAAAATATAAAAATCCCATTTATACAAAAACATAAACATATGACCATATACTAAAATACCATATGGCCATATCCTGGCCATATGCTCCTTTTAAAGATTCTGAGGTAAGCATATGGCCATATGCTAAAAATCCCATATGGCCATATACTCTGGTCATATGCCCATATTAAAGTTTCTGAGATAAGCATATAGCCATATGCTGAAAATACCATATGGCCATATGCTGGTCATATATCTATATACAAAATCTCTGAGGCATACATATGCCCATATGCTGAAATTTCATATGGCCATATGCCTTCTACAGATTTTTACAAAGAAAACTATAATAGTTCTAATTCCGAAAAACTAACATCTGAGACTTGTCAATTAACGAAACTTTCTAGAAATCATTAACATAACAAAATAAACCGTTTCCATATTCATATGACCCGTTAGCAACCCAAAATGGGTATTTTTACACTTAAACCAAACGCCCCTTTAACTTTCATTACAAACACTTAAAACATGCTTTGACACACTAAATGACTTCCAATTCGTTACACAACACTTAATACACAACTTAGCACTTGACTACTCATTAGAAAACATTACTTGACTCATNGAAGCGGACATTTTGAGGAACAACATAGAACATGTATGGTTTTTCTTCAAAACCAACTAATGAATCCAGGACCTTTTCCTAGCCTATTTGCGGTTTGTTTTAGGAGTTTATTTTGTTTCAATTATTTGTATGGTTTTCCTTCAAACCAACTAATGAATCTAGGACCTTTTCCTAGCCTATTTGCGGGTTGTTTTAGGAGTTTATTTTGTTTCAATGACTTTTCCTAGCCTATTGCGGTTTGTTTTAGGAGTTTATTTTGTTTCAATGATTAGTATCTCGAATCACCTATCTCTCTTGATGACGTTAAGCCTGCAATTTGGGAATGTGATGGTTCGAAAGCCCAGGGCATAGACGAGTTTAATTACAAGTTCATCAAGGCCTAGTGGGAGGTATTGAAGTTTGATTTTTAAACTATGTAAAGTACTTTGAAGCTGTAGGAAATTTTATCAATGGTTGTAATCTTTCATTCCCTACTTTAATTCCTAAGAAAATGAACCCTCTTGGATTCTCTGACTACTGCCCCCATCTATTTAATTGGATGCATCAACAAGGTGATATCCAAGATTGTTGCATCGAGGTTATCCAAAGTGATAGCAACGATTATAGGCCCAAACCAATCTGCATTTTTCACAGGTAGGAAGCTTTTGTATGGTTTCTTATTGCCTAATGAGCTTATCCGAATGGACAAAATTGAAAACCACAGGTTCATGATATTCAAGGTGGATTTCGAGAAGGTTCTTTAAGATACGATGAAGTAAATGGGCTTTGGATAAAAATGGAGAAAAGGGATTGATACTTGCCTCAAGTCGGAATTTATCTCAATATTGGTCAATGGTTCCCCATCCAATAAACTTAAGATGGAAAGAGATCTCCGAAAAGGAAAACCTCTTTCTCTATTCTTGTTTATTCTAGTAGTCGAAGCACTTCAAATGGCTATTCTTGAATCTTGTAACAAAGCTATTTTCAAAGAGATTCCCTCGCAGATGGAGGTGCTAATATTTCTCTATTGTACTATGTGGAAAACTAAAAATAGGTTGAATAGTTTAGGTCTTTAACAACTTAGTTTGAAACTTAATACGAACAAATAATAATAAGAATGAGTAAATGTAAGACAATAAGTAAATAAAAGAAATATTAAACCAAACACGAGGATTTATAGTGGCCCGGTCACGAAAATTCTCTTCATCGTACTCCAATCTCCGAGTTTTCGACTCGAGAATTACTTTACCATGTCAACAAGCTCCCTTATTGGCGGAGAAAACCGTCAATGCCGCTTATACTTTTAGTCTTTTATTGATACAGAGTTAGATATCGAGTCCTAACAAGGTAGAACCAACTTTTCTCTCTATGTGTTTTAAGGATTAAAACACTAACCTAACTCACTTTAGTTTGGTGTATGATGGTGTTTATGACTTTGGAATATGATAGTAGAATACGGTAACACAACAAAGTTGCAAATACAAAAACTAAAACTATAACACAAAAGTTTCAACTCTTCTTGTGTTATTCCCTTGTTTAAAAGTGGATCACTTGAATGAATATAAAACAAGATAATGATCAAAGATAATGTGTATAAAAGTGTGTAATGCTAGAAATATGTTTGCATGAGGTGAGGAAAAATGGAAGCAAAATTATTGTTTAAATAGGCACCAGCAAATGACGGATCCACGGATCCTTTCCGGATCTGTGGCATCTGTAGGATCCGTGGGCCATGCACATGTAAAGTTATGCCTATTTTGAATGGTTATTCAACTTTTGTTTGCATTGTTTCCTAATTAGAATATGTGGGGAAGAGCTGAGGCAAAGTATGTTTGATGCTTGCCTAAAGTGTTAAACACTCCAAGCACTAAAATGGTTAATGAGTGTTTTTATGCAAAAACACATTTGATGCTTTCTTCTTTAATTTTGGATTATTTAAAGAATGGTTAATCCATCTTTTCATGCAATATTAAGTTTGAATCACTTGCTTAAGTGGAAGATTCTTTTCGATTTCAAAAAAAAAAATGGAAGATTCTTTTTAGTTTGAAAAGTCATTTGTAAAATATTTGTATTCAAATGAAAGTAAATGAATTATGTGAATGTTTATAAAATTATGCAAGAGTTTTAATTCATTTCGTATGATAAGATCTTTTTTTTTTTTTTTTTTTTTTTTTTTTTTTTTTTTTTTTTTTTTTTTTTTTTTTTTTTTTTTTTTTTTTTTTTTNTCATGCTAAATATCTTGGCCTTTTTGCGAAAAGGAAACTGTAAAGCCCGGAAATTTTGAACATTTGAAATACCCAATTTACCCCTCAAATTCAAACTTTTGAAGAACGAATAATGAGTATAACCTAAGTATATAATATTTGAATATTTCAAGCTTTAAAACCTTGTGATAAAATAAAAAACTACAAACTTAGGTATATGTAATATATGTTACACATTTAAAAGAAGAATCATGGGCCGATTTATTGGAGTGGATACAAGTGATCATGAGCTTAAACGAGCCCAAGTAAAACTCAAACATAAACTAGCCCAAGCCAAGTTTGAACTAATTATGGAATGCTCCAATCAATCCCAAAGTCACGGCTTAATTGATTTTACCATATCACTATACACGGCTTCCCTCATCCAAATTAAAACCGAATATCACATCTTCATTACAAACCTAAAACCCTAAAAATTCTCACACAAAATACATGCGGCTGCATTCTTCTCCTGTCCCAATTCTGGTCCGAAAATCAAGTTACAAGGAGTGTTGTGATCGTGGTTTGGTGTATCTTGGACGTGGGTTGATTCCTTGTTCGAGAAAGGTTTGATTTGTGGGGTTTAGAGGCTGATTCGAAGGGTGGATTTTGGTTGTATTTCGGCTGGCATATAATTGGTGTTTGATTCTTGTTTGATCTTCTTGTTAATACGCATCAAGGGTAACACCATCATTCCTTGTTTAATTCACTTTTTCTTGTTTGATTCTTGTTTCGTTTCGATTTATATTTTGTTTGCGTTGTCGATTATTTGATCACATAAAATCATGAATATCTCCACATGAAATAACGAATTAATCAAGCTATGTAATCGAACGTACGAATCTGTATGCGTGTTCTTGATGTTTTAAAAGATGTATTATGTTATTCTAAACCTAAATTTAAGTATCACAAAGATTTTACAATGGATCGAATTGGATAAAAACAATAAAGGGATTAGGTTAGGGTTTTGTTGTTTCTGTCTCACAACTGTTTGCTGTCCTGAAATTTGGGTGGATTGAACGGGGTAAATCTTGATGATACCAACGTGTTTTTAAGTGATTTTTGAGTCTAAACATGATTACTACTTGTCTACTTTCTGGAAATATAAGTTTCAGGGTCATTGGAGGTCGGGAGGTAAGCTTTTTAATTTTTAGAAGATAAGTTGTCAAAGCTGACAAATCGAGTCTAAAAATCAGTTGGAGTGTTGGATTTTTCATTTCTAAATCATAAGGAGTTACAAGCTCTCCTTTTATAGAGGTAATATTTGGGTTATGTGTGACTTCCTGGAAATATTGTGGATTTTTCTGAAGTGTTGAAATGGGTTAACCAAATGCAAACTTTCTACATATATGTGCAGTTAACTTTCTGGGACTGTTTTGATAAACGATTTTTGAAAGGGGATTTCCACTTAATAATAAAATATGTAAAAATTCAAATAGACTCCTAATACCTTATAGCTTCTGTGTGAATTTTTATGAATTTTTATGTTGAATTCTGGTGTGGTTTGAAAATTGGTAAAATGAAGGTAAAGTATACTAAAATCAGAAATTTGGTTAAGAAACTTGAGTGTTTCCTTATGCTTACGTATATTGTGATTCCGTTGGCAGTTTAAGGTACAGATATTCTATCCTCTTTCAGAAAAGGGTTCTCTATCTCATGACTCTTGATCTTTGACCCTTGATTCATTTGCTTTGATTATGATACTTTGCCATGATTCGTATGATTATGATTCTTTGTTTGATGCGGTCCTTGATAGGATCCTTTGAAATGCTTCGTTGACTTGATGCTTAGATGTGATTCATTTGGTATGCTATGATATGGTATGTTTGTTTTGTTCTTATGCCCGAGTTTCAAACTAGTCATGGAGGTACCATGGCCGCATGATTGAGGCACCGATGGCGTGACACTATCTGGGGCGGTGTGATTAGTTCCCGGCGTCCTCCTTCGTTTCGATATGGTATGAGACCTCTTTTGGACGTATGTGTATACCTGTCGTGTGAGCAGGGTGCATATATGATTTTGGTTCAGCGGGGGCGTATGGATGCATCCTAGGATTATGTTTTGTTTTGAAAGACTTTTGTTGCATGATGGCGTACGTGGCCTATGCCCCATTTACCTTTGGGAGTTTGATCGACTCCATGTGTTTACGAAGGGGTCTCCCCTCTTCGTATTCCTTTCTATGATATGTTATGGATTTGTATGTGTAGAAGATCTATCGAGTACCTTGGTAGGTCGGCTCGTGGCTTTCCTATGATTCGTTTGTCCAGTCAAGTACCTTGTTTGGATGCTTCTTTGTTGATACGTGTTCATTCCCTTTTCCTTATGATTATTCTTATGTGATACATCTTTGATACTTCGTTTCCCTTTGACGTATGATATTCGTTCAGTTGTATGTTAATTTCTTATGCATTTGACAGATGACACTCATTTCAGCAGGAACTTATGTTTCTTTTCTTATACTTTTATACGTTTCGATTATCCGTTTGTTTTGTTATATATCTCTTCACTGGGCTTTTTAAGCTCAGCCGCTTTTCTTTTCCTGCGCAGATTTTAGGTTGGAAGCTGGGTTTGGGTGAAGAGTGCATAAGAGCGTTAGTGGACTACCCGATGATTAGATGCCCATTTGCTTTGGACTTAGATTTTTATCCAGTTTGGTTTTGTAATTCATCTTGTTTAGAGTTAGCTTTTCTTTTGTTTTCTTAGAATACCTTTGTAACTTTATGTTTTTAAGTCTTCCGCTTGCGTTGTATGCTTGTATGCTTTGATATGTTACCATACTGCAGCGCTCCGGACCCATGCCGGGTTGGGGTGTTACAATTATGGTATCAAAGCCCAGGCTGCGACTTGTAGTACCTAGTTATGGCCTGTGAGTTTTGGACCCTTAGCTTTGCACCTTAGAAGCTTTAGGAATAACTTTGGAAGGTTTTGCCTTAAGTTTCTCCCCTTACGAGCTTTATGTTGGAGTATGCTCGTGTCATAATAAATAATTATATGGCTAGACATATGTGAGTCTATGGGGCCACACACTTATACACAGAGACACCATTTTATAGATTGTATTTATCGTATTTACAATGTATAAACGACTATGTAACTTGGGATCAATAACGGGCCACTAATCACTAAGCTTGTACTTAGTGTATTGGATTGGACATAACAAATGGGTAAGCCCATTTGTAAGCCCTTATGGCCGGCCTAGGGAGGAAAGGGACAAGATGAGGAAATGCAAGGGGCTAAGTGTTACTTACATGTTGATAACTACTAATGATTTGGTCATTAGGAAATCATCAATCACAATATACACTTACCAGCTTTCTCTCCTCCTTTCTCTCCCTAATAGCCATGAAATTAAACACTCCCATATTATGTATCTCAAGGCTAGATCGATTGTTACGAGGTCAAGACTAGCATCAGGTGGTGATCAGTGACGTGTAGTGTGTTTCACACATAAGAGAAGATCAACCTTATTGATCTTTTGGTTTCTTGCATTCCATCGTGGTGGTGATATTGGTGGTGTTACCCGAATCACGCTTCAAAGGTATATAATTGTTATATTTATTTATCGATTGATCATATATGGCTATATGGATCCTTATTAGGTGATGTTTTCTGCTGCGTTTGTATGTTATATAATGTTTATCATATTCATCATCACCTATAGTGGTATCACGAGCCATCATATGATGTCATATGATCATCTAGTATGCGTAAAAACGGCTAAAAACGCGTGTTTTTAATGGATTCAAAAGGATATCTTCAAAGCAGCCCTGAGGGCTAATTTTTTTGAAAATAATTCGACCCATATGGGGTCTAATGATCTACACTTTTTGATCCCATGGCCATTTGTTATGCATATTTTAATTGGTATACTTGTCGGGTACGTGAAAAATGGCCTAAAACGCATGATTTTGATCGATTTTTGAAACGGTTTTGAATCAGCCCCCAAACCTAATTTTTCTGTGGTAAAATGATATTTTGAAGGTCCAAATATCAGTGGGTTTTGATCCTTAATCCATTTGACACACGTACCAAACGGGGTTTTTAATTCTTGTCAATTAATTTCTTCGTTTCGTTGGCTAAATCTTTAGTTCTTGTTATTTATTTTTGCATCCATGGCAAATACATGCATGTTTGTCCATGGAATTAGCCAACACCTTGTTTTGATCATAATATTATTGTATTATTATGTGTGTATGCAAAGCAGTGGGAGCAAGTGGGAGCCCTCCGTATGGTTGTGTGGTTTGTCCCTAGTTGACCCTTGGTTCTCGTGATGGCACACGAGACCGAGCATAGGTTTTTTCATCGGTTGAGGCTTTACATATTGTAGTTGTGTGTTTGTTGATTTGCTTCTTATGCATGCTATGAATGTATGTAAATTGCAAATTGTTTTTTAAAAACATAAAACGAAACACAAACCAAATATAAACTAAGTCTTATGATTTGGTTTATCTAAGTTTTTGAAACTTGAAATCATTGTTTTATTAAATAACTCTTAAACTTGTTATGAATGTTATTCTTGTTATGTATTGTCCAAACTTTATTATCCACTTAGGATTAATATTTGTCTTGAATATGGACAACTCGACACACATAAATTAAAACAATGATTAGACTTAAGTTAAGAAAGGTTTTTAACTTGTGCTACGAAGGATGGATGCATGCTTCTCTCGTACACCTTTGATTCACATCAAAACCTTTTACCCGTCAAAATTTAAGTCATGCCGTCCAATGTTGAGAACATTTGCAATTACCTTTTGCCTATGCGTGGGACCTAGGTTGAATTGTAACCCAAGGTGACTATTCTCTATGCGTGGGACCTAGATATATTCTCGCACGTTCTCAAATTGGATGACTTAATCGAGTTAAGCGGTGAGACCTTGACCCGAGGCAAGGATGGGACTAAACATGCCTACATGACACTAGTTGTTTGACACTAGATGCCATGAGTCCCATAAGGATCTAAGAGTTGTACATGTAATACAATTGGTGATCGTCGCCTACCAATTGAATCTACTATTGCTAGCAGATCAACTGATGTGATAGTAGAAGCACAATGTGGATCTTAGCCTTTTTCGTAAATTATTGTTTTAAATTGCAAACATGGGGTAATTAATTTACAAAAGGATAATTATCGAAAATACTAAAAATGAACTTTGTAAATTCAAGTAATGAATTAATGCAACACAAACCGTAAACAAGAGTTTGTTCTTTTCTTGTTAAAAGGACAAACTAAGTCATTCTTTCCTTGTAAGAAAGAGACTTGTTCCTATCCTTTTTCTTTATGAGGAAAAGCCATAATAGGAATATTTGAATTGTCCTAATTCTAATCAAACTCAAAGAGCACATGCTCTAGAAATCGTAATCTCTTGTAAAAGTCAAAACGGTTAAGTATGGTTGCACATCTTATTCCTTCAAGTTTGTTTTATAACCCTAGTTCCGGTTTTGAAACCTTGAAGAAATATAAGATATTTGGATAACTAGAGAACATATTTTCTATAGCTACCAAAATAATATGAATTTTAATTAGAAGATGGAAATATCAATGAACCGCAAAGTGGTAAAGGCAATTATTAGCATGATTTCCTAGCAATTTGTCTTAACCCAACAAAATAACTAAGGTCCTACACACCCTTGTGGTAAAGTAGACCAAATATGGAGGAAATGCATGCCCATTTTCAAGTTAAAATAGCAATGATTGCTAGCCCATCATCTATATGTTAGAACTTGATGCACTTCCTTGAATACCTAAGTACATGTTTACTAGTCAAAGTGACTCGCATTAGCAATAATGTGTAGATATTCAAAGAAAGAAGTAAAGTATCCAATCACCACTCACTCTCCACTGGTGACGTAACACTTATAATGTTGTCTAATCCGGTGGGAGCTACGTGATCGTATTACTGGTGACGAAACACATGTAATGTTCTCTAATCCAGTGGGAGCTGTAAGCTCTATTACCTTATCTTATTTCTAGATTGTCTTGAAATAATACATTACTTTCTACATGTGAAGCATCATAGTTTATATACGAACCATTGCATAAATTTTATTACATAACTTGTCGCGTTCCTTATGTTCCTGAAATGTTATCAATAAAATTGTTATGCATAATTCATTATTCAAACAATAAAAGTTCTACACATCTATATTTTGATTTTGACTAAAATCGTATGTTATCTGTGACACTATCATATTAACTTATACAAACAATTGTCTGTATACTTGCATGATGTTGTGCCATGCACAAGTGGGAGAAATCTTGATTGTGTGCAAGGTACAACATATAACAATATGACTAATGGTTTTTCTTGACTGCAAGGTAAGAAAACTAAG
>LBNU01014426.1:151806-185569 GCA_014162995.1 Artemisia annua | reverse complement strand
ATGTATTGTATAACCCGAACCTGAACAAATGGAAGCATTGTAAATGCTGTAGCTGCTCAAGTTGTGGTATGCTATTTATAAATGTTGTTAATGAATAGCTACTTAAGTACAAAGCATCTTTTGTCATGAAGATAACAATTTTCATTTGATTCTACACGTAGGCGGACATAAAAGCTAGGAGTACTGATAAAGAGACAACAAACTCCTCTGATTGGGAAATGATGACTTGTCAAAAGTAAAAGGACCAGAAAGAAGAGGCTCATTTCGTTGCACAGGAAAGTTCTTAGTCAGAAAGAACAAAACATTGCACGATCCTCAAGTTCCTTTACTGAAAGCTCAAGTGAAATTTCTTCGACAAGGATTTATGATGTTTGCTGCTGCTGTTCAAGAACAAGTACCAAATTTAAATATGTCATCTTTCATGAATTATATGAACATGGAGGTAATTTCACATTCGATTTTAGTTTATTGACTACTTTATGTGTATAAACATTTTATTACATGTTATACTTTTTTTACATTGCTTCAGGTTGACGATTTATCTAGTAATCATGATAATACGATTGGCAAAAACCTAAGTTCAGCTTCTGGTGCAGCTTCTGCTTCTGGTATAGCATCTACTTCTGGTGCAGCTTGTGGTATAGCATCTGGTTCTGGTACAGCTTGTGGTTCTGGTACAGCTTGTGGTTCTGGTACAGCTTCTGTCCGTGACACTCTCAAAAAATCAGGTAACGGCCATTTTAATAATTCAGGTAGTTTATTAGTTTATCAGTTTTGTCACACTCTTGGTTTTGCATCTGTGTATTTGCGTATCAGTTGTGTTTGTGTGTTGATGTTCCAAACTGCTTATTTTTTATAAATCTAAGTAATGTTTTTAGTCAATGAGTTAATCAGCTTTTGTAGGTACATGAAGTGAGCACATTAATATTGTGGTAGTTTCATATTTGTATAGGCGTTCTAGCTATATGCAGAATATCACCAGTTGGGGTTATAATAAAACTCATTGCATTTGTTGTGAGTTTAAGTTTACCGTATATCACTACTATTAGAGGGCTAAGGAATGACCTTGTACACAAGAAATGTTAGTAAGCCAGGGCGTGCACACTCTGGTTTTGGGCCTGAAAGTTCAGGGGTATAGAGTTCATCTGATTATGGGTTCTGAATTGTTGCTTAGGGTCTAGGGATCGGAAAAATTGGTTTTGATATATAAAGAATCATTAAAAGATATGGGTCTCGAACAGAAACATGNGCACACTCTGGTTTTGGGCCTGAAAGTTCAGGGGTATAGAGTTCATCTGATTATGGGTTCTGAATTGTTGCTTAGGGTCTAGGGATCGGAAAAATTGGTTTTGATATATAAAGAATCATTAAAAGATATGGGTCTTGAACAGAAACTGTTGTAACTTATAAGAATATAACTTATAAGAACACTTGGCCATTACTTTCACAGCATTCATAGTCGCAACTAGTCTATTTGCAGATTCTTTGTATGGATAAGCTAAAGATAAAAGTGATTGTCTAAGTTTTGCACTTTCACTTTTTTTTTCAGCTTCTGGTATAACTTCTGGTACAACTTCAGCTTCTGGTACAACTTCAGCTTCTGGTATAGCTTCAGGTACAACTTCAGCTTCTGGTACAACTTCAGCTTCCGGTAATGGGTCACAATTCAAATGCAAGTCAAATGCAAGTCATCATCATACTTCAGGTAGTTTCTAGTTAGACTTGCAAGCCTTAAACTCTATTTATACAAGTTTTTATATGTGCTGGCCTTCAATAGTTTTTGTGTTTGCAGTTCCTCCAGTAAAAGAATCAACTATTCAAAAAAGTGCTCTCAAAAAATCAGGTGGAAGTCGTCATCATACTTCAAGTAAATCAGCTGTCCGTGACACTCTCAACAAATCAGGCCCAAGTCGTCTTCATACTTCAGGTAGTTGTTTAGTTTAATAGTTCTGATACGTGCAAGTACTTCAAGAGGCCTTAAATAGTACTTGTTAGCCATGTAAAAATTTTAAACGTGCGAGCGTATAATAGTCTTTGTATGTACAGTTTCAGCACGAGATCAGTCAGGTGGTAATCGTCATCATACTTCAGGTACAAGTCAGTTGTCCTAAAATACAAAATCATTCAGGTCTAATAGCCCTTTAACTGTTATTATATGTTCAACTTGCACAGGAAACAAATCAGTTGTCTTAAAATACTTGGAAGCCTTTTAAGTGATACTGGCAACAAATCAAATGCAACTCGCCTTCATACATCAGGTAGCTGTTTAGTTTAACGGTTTTATATGTGCTTCGATAAGCCCAGTGGCAAACGGGTCGGGTTGGGTTGGTTTGGATCATGGGTCAAGTGGGTTATGGGTCATATTAGTCATGGGTCAAAGAGGTCATCTTTTAGAATTGGGTCAAAAGGGTCGTAGGTCTGACTGTTTGATGAAAGAACTAAATGACCCAAATGACCTGTTATGTGTTTTTGATCTTACCTGGTTCAACCCATGATGATGGAAATCTTACCCACCTGACCCAATTTTTCCTAATCTGGGACAGGTTTGCCAACACAGTTATGTAGTTTTTATACGTGCAAGCTTTTGAGCAGTTTTTGTATGTGCAATATTTGCAGGAAACAATTAAGCGATGTGAGGATTGCGAAGACCAAGCATGACTAGTCTCTTCTTTTCTTAGCTCATTTGTAGTTAGTTGGATTGCGATAATCATTGTACTTGCATTTCATACTTGAGAAAGATGTTCGTTTCTTGTTTGTGGTTAGGCAAAATACTTTGTCTATATCGATTTATGGTTGAAATAATAAATAGGTTTGAATCTCAGTTTATTTATTAATTACTAGACTTTCATGTGTTAATTTGGAATAAATATAGCAGGACCTAATATGGGTACAGAGAACAATATTGAGTAGCCTATAGTGACACATGCATGTGTCAGAAATAGACTCAACCATTTCTGACACTATTAAGTGTCAGGAAACTGTGTCACTATATACTTTTACCGCCTGGACCTTTATTGACACTTTTTCTAAGTGAAGGTGAAAAAAAAAATTATTTAGTGACACTTTTTGGACATTTTCTGACACTTTTTGTGTGTCACTATATGCCTTTTTTCTTGTAGTGTCTCATATTTATAAAACAAAAAACTGATCAGTTTTTCACACTTCTATATCATAGGCACCTTACTTGAAAATGTGTATTAAATAGATGAATATGTGTGAATAAGTATATATAGAGTAACAAAGTGCTTCTAAACCTTTGCGATTATAAATGTGAAGAAACTAATAGGAAATCGATACTTGATTAAAATTTTGGACAAATGAACTAACTCACCACAAAATCGGGTTCTCTCCCCAAGTTATACACAATACATATGTCAGATGGAAACATGTATGAAACAATGCTTCTAAAACTGATTGACTTGTGACATTATTTTAACCCCAAGACCTGACTAGCTCGTTATCGTACTTTAACACACCTGCCTTTAAAAAAAAAAAAAATGGTGTGGCAAAGCCGAATGTCATGGTTATCAGTACTTTAACACACTGTAACGGCCATGTCAATATTAATGCCTTCAATGGAGAGATTTAGCTGGTTTCAATGTCTGGAGCGGTGGACCCACGATATGTAGATTTAGTTTTGCCAAAGCCGAATGTCATGGTTTACATGTATATATAAATAGTGCAGGAATAACAAACCATAACGATACAATGCAATACCACTATATAATTAGATAAACAAAAATCCGTAAACGAAATTATGAATTATAGAAGAAGTTTATAAAAAGACAAAATTAGTGAAGTAGATATAAACGATGCAAGAATGTGATCGAGACACGTGTTTGACACGTTTCTCTTATCTGTCTGTTTTCAAGGTACAATGATCGGAACAGTAAGTTGTACTACCGGACATGACCTCGATGCCTGAAATTCTCATTGGACTAAAACATGATTCGTTAATATAAACAAAACCACACTTTTGTGTGGTTTGAAACTGATATTTCAATAGTGTGTTGTGTGATCTTCTTGGTCCCTTTAAGAACAATATAAAGAATGGTGTTTATGCTAACATATTACGGTGTAATGACACACATTAAATATGTTTAATGACCTTAAACACCCAATAACCAAATAATTAACTAGTTAATTGTTCTAATGACCATTAACAAGTAATCAATTTGGTGCGAATAAATATCTCATTCACATTTTTCTTGGTGAAAATGTAAGTTTTGTTTTAATCAAAATTTTTCAACAATCCCGTACATGAATGTAGATCTATTAAAACCACACACAATTTCAATAGAATATCAACAATTGAATCTTACATGAGATAGGTAGGTGTTACCCGTTGAACCTTCCTTTATTAACTATACGTCTATACTTAGCCTCCTAGTTGCCAGTAGACGCGATGTCATTGAATTGATCTGCTGTTTGTGTTGAAGACAATATCAAATAACGCAGGACTCTCCTTGACATGGTCAAATCATCATAGACGTGTTCGTTATGGTCATTGATTCCTTAAAATCAATATATATAGTATAGATCTCCAAGAAATTCGAATGAAATACGAATTCCCGAGTCGTTCCGTGTGAAGGTGTGAATGCATGGAAAAGTAATAATCGTATCGTAAAATGCGTAGTGAATGTGAAATTAAGAGATATATGAGATTTAACACTAAGAATATGAAATAGCAATTAAAAACACATAAACAAGCAAATAGAACTAACAAATAAAACACACAAATCCTAAAACGCAACCTAAAATTAAAAACGTACGTTATAAAATTCTAAAACGCATCTAATTAGTGAAATTCCTAAAATAAAAGTCTTAAAAATATAAAAAATAATTTTTCTAAGTTAAAAATGATAAAAGAAAATTATAGAAAAAAGAAAATTTATTTTTAGACTTTTTATTTAATTATTATGATTTAAAAATGCTTTTAAACTAATTAAATGATTGAAAATACTAAACTAACTCTAAAAATTACGAAATTTTTATGAAAAGTCCTTTAAACTAATAAGAACCTAGGAAAAATAAGAAGATTGAAAAGCAGTTTGAATAAGCAGAAAAATAGCAGAACAGTTTAATAAGCAAATAAGAAAAGTAAATGAAATACCCTATAAAAGAAAAAGGAAACTAATCTAGAATGAAAAAGACCCAAGGGCGCAGTGGTATGGTGTGTGTGGGGTGTGCTAGGTTGCCCGGGTTCAAATCCTAGTTGTGGCAGTTTTTGCTATGTTTTTTTTTTTTTGTTTTTTTTTGTTTTTTATTTCCTTTTACCAATTTATGTATCAACTAATAATAACTACTTTTTATGAAAACCTTTTATTAAAAAGCTTGGAAAAGGCTCAGATTAAGCTACTAATCTTAACAGTGAGCAAAAGAACTTGAATGGAATTTTATCACTTAAACAGCTTATCCAAATGGTGCACTAAGCTAAAGCTAATCAGATTCCTTTAAACAAGCTCAGAAACACAACTCCTAAAAGCTAAAAGGCAAATATCAAACTTCAAGCTTAAGCTAAAGTTGCTATTATCCCAAGCAGTTATACTAAATAAGCCTAAGCTACCCTAACAACTAATCAAGCTAGGAACTCTGATGTACAAGCTAAAATTAACTCAAAACAACACACAAAAGCTCAATTAACCAGGAAAAAACAAGCTATAACAACTAAATCAATCTAAACCAAATAAAACTGCACAAAGGATAATCCAGACATTCTCACTAGACAACTTGCAGGCACCAACTAGCTATGCAAATAAGCTCAAACATGTAAAACAAGCACCAATTTAGGAAGCCAGTACAACAAGCTACTTAGTGAACCAATAATCAAGAAATAAGCTCAAGCACTCAAGCAGGTAGAAGCTATTGAAAAGGGGCTTATGGACAGAATCTGTGGTGCAGGGTACTTAATGCTTCAAATAGCCTAACTAAAGACCTCAAAAGCTTATGCAGAAAAATTCATAAAAATTAGCAAAAATATGGAATGAAAAACTGAACAACCAAATAATGTTTTCCCAAAATCTCAGCTGATTTGAATAAGAATCAAGGAAACTAAAATTCAAATCAAAAATGGATTTAGAAAACTGTTTTGGTATTTTGACTTTATATGTTTATGAACTAAGTTGACTAATATGAATTTTAATCTACTCTAATTGATTGAATAAGTTGTTATAAGCTGGAATATTACTAGATTAAGCCAATAAAACTAATTATGAACCTATATGAATGAGTATGTAAATTTAAACTACTAACTGATGCAGAAAAGAGCTTACACTATGATTTTGACTTTTTCTTAAATAAGACCTTTATTTTATGGTTGAAATGCACTATAATATCCTAAAGTATGATATCTAGGCTAAGTTCAAACACTGAATCAAATTGTATCACAGTAAAACACACTGAACCAAACACTACCTTATACTAGACTAATTTTATGAGTTCAATGATTTAATGAGATTTATACTAGACAATTGATGCAGGATGATTATTTAAACTATATGAGATGATCTAATACTAAAATGATGCAGCAATGAACATTAAATATAGACTCTATACTACTGATGCAATATGGCAGTTTAACAACAAATCTAGGCAACAAAGGTTTTCAATGAACAAATATGAAACAAATAAGCACAGTCACTTCCACTTTATCAAATAAGCTCAAAAACACAGATAAACAAGAGATCTAGACAATAATAAGCTAGCAAGCAAAAATTATAGAAAATAAGCTAAAAATTAGATCATGAGACTTACTAATCAACCTCAGCTTAACAGAGGTACATTTGAACACAGCCTATCTTTTTAGATATGCTCAGCAACAAGGAAATCAGGCCTTCAACTTCTTCTGATAAGCTGGTAGCTTATTGAAAGCTTGTTGACTTTTTGAGTTTTTGAGCTTTGAAGGATTTGATCTGATTATACCTAACTAAGACTCACAAAAGCTATTCATAGCATAGATGAGCTTAAACTAAATGAAAACTAGCTTATTGAAGCTAGGTTTTGAATATGAAAACATTTTTTTAATTTTTTTAGTATTTTCTTATTTATTTTTATTTTTTATTTTTTTTAATATAAGATGCACAAACTTAAGAGATTAATATGAATTTAAACTAAAATTGTTTTAAAAGTGCTTATAGAACAGTAAAACAAGATTAAACAACAACCAATAGTAAATTGAGAATTCAAACTCAATGAGTAAATACGGATTATATAAAAGGTAAACTAATATTTCATTAATAGAAAGCTTGATTACACTAATTTGAGACTGAAAATACAATTGAGAAACTAAAATGGCAAAGTAACACTACAAAAAACTACACAAGCTAACTGTGAGAATGGGGGACTATATATAGCTGAGGGGTGAGGCTTCATTAGGGTTTCTGAGAAGGTCCTGGAAGCTCTAAGATACTCTCTCTTCTGCCCTTGGATCATGCTTCAATCATAAGCAATCATTTGCGCCTTTGGATCATGTGCCAACTGTCCTCCATCAATCATTGCACACAGATTGATGACCTGGAATCTTTTGCACATGTCAGGCTTCTAGAAACATAAATTGATTGTACTATTATGCCCTTATTTGCTATTAATTTGGACAGGGGTAAATTAGGGTTCATCGGTGAACAATGTAAATTGGGGGAAAATTAGACATGGGGTAAAAGGGGGGCGGGTAAATTATTTAATATTTGTTTGACTTTTATTTATTAACGTTTGACCTGGTTTATGGAGTGGGCTCGGGTTAAAGTAAAAAGGGTTCTTGGGCTTGGTTTAAAGGATTGGGCTAGTGGGGTTTTAGGGAAATTGGGTTGGGTTTATATAAAACATAAGGTCTGGTGGGTTTAAAGGATTTAGGATTATGTTTAATAAAATGTCAAGGACCATAAGTGTACATTCTGAAAACTTGAGGACCAAAGCTGTTATTTTTCCAAAGTGTGATCCAAGGGCCATTGTTGTCATTCTTTGACTCTTCAAGGGTCTTAGATGTCTTTTCTTCAAAGTATCTTCAGAAGGACTACTTTTTGACAACTTCTGAAACTTGAAGGACCTCTGTTGCCAATTCTTCAAAATTTACCTCCAAGGACTAATTCTGACATTCTTTGATTTTCCAAGGATGATTTTGACAATTTGAGCTTTATTCCTTCCCCGGCTTCAGCTTTTAGTACTCTTTCCATTCTCGTGCTTGTTTTTGTCGGTTTTTCTTGATTTTATGTCCATTTTTGAAATATCCGTACCTGCACAATCACAAACGCAAAAACACAATATATTTGGCATATTTGGTTAGTTTTTGGTCGTTTTGGGTCTGATTTTGGTCAAATAAAGGTATGTGAATAAGCACATACCAGTCATGAACACTAGCCTGGTTTTGGGAGAGCTTTTAAGAGTTACGCTCCAACAATTCCTTTGAAGCGACCCCACTTCTCTCTTACATAAGTGATTCTCTACTTATTATTAAAAGCTATAAGGTTAACCTCATCTTGTCACTGTTATAGGAAATGGACTAGAAAATGTACTAACTCCCTTAAATGGATAAGGAGTTTATTACTCCCACAAAGTGATCTTCATCGGTTTATACAAGTAGGTTGTCCTATTGAATATAGATCTTGTAATTTTCAATCAGTTGGGTTAGGTTTTCCTTCATATTAATTTTTCCAAAGGGATTTAGTCCATTTCTCTACATGACTTACTAACTTACTCTCTTCTTAGGCCTTTTTAAGCAGATCCACAAATTATCATTTGACATCACATTGTCAATATTGGTAGTGTGAGTAGTTGTCGTATCGAAATAATATGTCTTGACTCACCATTATACAATATGATATAAGCTCTGCCAATTTTTTTTAATGGCTATCACAATGTATACAATTGACATTTTAGGCCATATTGGTGTGTCATCTTCTATTTAGACATTTTGTCTCCTGTCTGAAATGTTGGTCCCGTTTACACGGTTAAATTAACTACAAAGTTAATCTAAACATGCACCATGCTTAAGTGATGTGATGAGTTACTTTTAAAGACATTTGAATAAACGTAAAGTAAATCGACAAGATTTTTCAACGTTTAATTCTTATTAGAAATCAATCAAAGAGTTATACCCAAGTGTTTGCGGAATAACACTTGGGATTGAAATGACAAGTGTGGTGTGACTCCTCTCTAAACCCAAGCTAAGCTTGAGTGACAACTAAAGATCCTACTGAGCTATGTCAGGGACAGTGTTGTTCTTTGGACGAGTAAAAGTTGTTTGTGAATGTCTAAGCATTGATTGCACAAACTTGAAAACTTTTACTCTTCTCTTATGTTTCCTATTTATACACAAGTATTTACAACCGTTGTGATAAAAACAAAAGATGACCTAAGCTAGTGAAGACAAAATACTTACATATTTTGTCTCTGTTACACAAAACTATTTTGGGCATAAGACAATATGCCTTTCTGAGGATCAGTGATGACACTGTCCTGACATTTTGCCTTTCAGGGAAAGTTTGACTTCAGGTTGATAAGGACACCATCTTATCTCTTCAAACTTTTCTCGTTTTGTCCCGCCTAATCTTCAGTCCTTAGGCCTTCAGTCTCCTTGTCTTTATTTCATACTTCTTTAGTTGTTGAGGAGTCTTGGGGGTTCAGTGAGTTATTGTCATCACTCACTGAACCCATCACCTTCTTCTTTGGCTTAAGTGCCACTCACTAAATTCCGCCTCACTGAGTGGAGAGACCTTCTTCTTAGACTCGTCCTAAGCATCCTGAAGGTTACTCACTGAGCAACTGTTCACTCAGTGACTTGAATACGTTTAAGGTCTTCTAATACTTAGGTTATTTGTATTCAAATCCTTGTTTAAGAGACTTGGGTACTGAAGGAACCCAACATGAATATATCTATAGAGATAAATCTAATTATATTGCAAATCACGCTATATTGTACGTATAGAAGATACAACTGAAATATAATCGTAATTTCTAGAGTGTATACACAACCACTCATTGATTTGGAAACAAACGTTCATTAACATCGTCAAGTACCGATCAAAAAGTTGTTACGTTTAGCTTGAAATAGTGGCACTTCCAATGATTCTTAGGTATTCTAAATGGGCAACACCTCTATTTTGTATAGATGTTGATTGGTGTCTTTTGAGCTCTAGTTTGGCCAGGATCTCTCACATTAAACCTACCTCAAGAATCCTGTAGAGAGTTTATTTCTTCAACATATCAATCTAGTTTGTGAGATATTACTTTTGAATTTATGACACGAAGACCCTTAATAATTTTCACTACACAAGGCTGACATTTTTTATATACACTCTTTGAATGTTTGACGTTAATTATTTTTCATAGCATAATTAACAAATTCCGTGTCTAGCATGCTATAGACCAAGGAATCAAATATACAAACAGAAGATGTATCATTCTGATTATTCATAGCTTCGTCTACTTGCACTCTTCGTTTAGAAAAATTATTTTATGAGATATAATCACCACCCTACACCACATATATTTTAGGAGGATTCCATATTTAGGTACTTGTGTAAGTCCTATACATACAACATGTCATCCTAATTCACTTGTGATTACATATATAAATCACATTTGACCTTGCGTCATTATATGATTATCACAACTTAGTATGTGATTATAATCATATAATATCAGTGCGTAATCATTTTGAACAATCAAAACACGTCCATAAAAAAAATGAACGCAGAGCTCACTTTTGATGAAAATCACAACATTCGAATTAGTTACACCAACCAAAGCAATTTGTCAGCTTTTATTATTCACATGTGAGCATCATTAACATTTCATTGTGACGATGACAATAATCTATAACACTTAGTCATTTTTACAACAATGACACATTTCGATAACCATTATGCACCCTCTCACGTTAGTTTTTAGCTATTGCGGACATGTGTCTGTCAAGCCCCGGACTCTGATACTACAGCTGCACTAAACGAATGTATCCGTCGACGTATCCACTAAGGCAACTTTTACACGAATTTTCAAGTGGGTGAGATTGGTCGAGTGGTCTCAGTTGGAGATGGGATTGCACGTGTTTATGGGTTGAACGAGATTCAAGCCGGGGAAATGGTTGAATTTGCCCACAATAGATTATTTGCAACAAAAGATGAAAGTAGTCATTTTCTATTAAATGATAATTTAGTTAGATTATTTGCAGTAATATTTACAAAATATGCAACATCCAAACTTTACAATACTCGATAAAATCGATAGACTTGTCTTTTCTCAGTGGTAAAAAGTTATTACTGTTGCACCAAGCAACATCAAGTGTACACCCAAAATCACAAAGTTCAGCACCAAAGAACCTCAAAATCTACATAAAGTAGCCACAAAATTTTGCAAATATTAACATGAAATTTTGCACAAAATATTTCAGAAACCAAAAGCTTAAGAAAACAAATTGCTACAGACGAACTTTGCAATGCAAAATGCTCAACAAACATGTATAAAAAGTCAGCAATCAGACTGCCAAACACGAATTTTGCACCATAGAAAGTTCAACAAACATTTCTGCAACCAAACTACTTAAGCCATATTAATCACAATAGATTATTCGACATATAAGCAATCCAAACCAACTGAAAATTCAGCACCAAAGAGCCTTACCAAACTGTATCAAATCGGCATAAATAGCTACAAAGTTCTGCACGAAGCAACCTCAAATTTGTTCTAAATACCCTCAAGTTGAGTACCAAACACCCTCATATTCGGCCCCCAATCGCTCCAAATTATGCACTAAACGAATACAAAATTCGGCACGAATACAACGTCCAACTTTGCACAATATAACATAAAAATTTTGCAGATAACAAACCGAGAAACCCTTTAAAAACTGTTAAAAATAACCATTTAATTCAGTGCTAAAAATTCAGCACAGCAAATTTTTTGACACGTGAACCGTTTTAAGGGTTGTTTGGACAAAAAACTACATAGTGAATGTTTGGACACAACCTGCTTCAGGCGCTATTTGGACATAAACCAGAATTAGTTTATACAGAGTAATATTCTACATAAAACAACCCAAAAATATGTCCTAAACTGCTTCAACAAAAAAATCCGCAACAAACTGCAAAATAGTCGAACAACAACTAAAATCATGCACTAAATGACATGAAATTTTCAGCAGACACATTGCTTATTACTGAAAGACATATAATCTCGACATTGCTTCTTTACCAAACTCGAAGGGACCAAAGTCGACAAAATAGAACTTAATAACCGTTTGTTAGTTAAGTTAGTTAAAAGTAAAATTCTGTAAATTTGAAAGGGTGTGTCGATTTGGATGCAACCCTTCGAATAGTCACGATGGTTCCTTGGCAACCATTCGTCTAGTTTAAATACTCGAACATATGTAACATTTGATTCTTTAGAACAATAATAGTTATTCATATTTTATAACACTTGCAATTTCAATATCGACTCAACTTATTTGGGACTAACAATTACAACCCATTTTTANTAAACATAACCATTCTTATTTGATAATACTACTAGAGACAAAGTTTTAAATACCTTTTATTTTTTCCTTCAAACCACAATATACTTAACAGTTTACAAATTACAAATCTGTTTCAGGTACCGTTTTATCATACTCTGTTTGTAGTATTGTATCCCCTTTTATGATTAAAATATGGCAAAAAAATCTGTTTTAAGATTGCAGGTATAATAAACCATAATCAGAAATAACAATAACGATACAATGCAATATCACAAGAATTAGAGAAACAAAAATTTGTAAACGAAATTATGAACCATAGAAGTTTATAGAAAGATAAAATCAGTGAAGTAGATATAACGATTCAAGAACGTGATCGGGGGACGTGTTTGACATGTTTACCTTAAAACATATTCGTTGTCTATTCCCCGTCTGTTCCAGGGTACCACAATCGGAACCGTGAGTTGTACTGCTGAATGTGAACTCGGTGCCTGAAATTCTCGTTGGACCGAAACCCGATTCATTAATATAAACGAAACTATACTTTAGTGTGGTTTGGAACTGATATTTTGATAGTGTGTGGCGTGATCTTCTTAGTCCCTTTTAGAACAACAAGAAGATTGGTGTTTATACTACAAACTAGTAACATATGGTGTAATGGCACACATTAAATCCGTTTAATGACCTTAAAACACCCAATAATCAAATAATTAACTAGTTAATTGTTCTAATGACCATTAACCAAGTAATCAATTTGGTATTACAAGTTTGACTCGTGCAAATTAAAATCATAACTTGTGCGTTGTTCCAATAGCCTCACTTTCACAATGGGAGGTGATTTGTACACCATTTCTTTTATCCATCCACCACTAAATTATGCATAGCAGTGTTGTACTGTGTGCATCACTGATGTAATTTAGTGGTGAATGGCTAAAATAAATGGTGTACAAATCATCTCCCTTTACAATAGATATCTCATTCACACTATACTTGGTGAAAATCTAATTTTTTTTCAACAAACTTTTCCAACAAATAGTAACTCGATGATCTAACATACAATTGGCTAGGTAAATGCATGATCAACTTGAACGACAACCAACCATTATTCAAATGGCTGTGAAGTACCGTTGTGGCAATCTTTATTTGCGTTATTTGGTTGAGAGGATTTGGGTTTAATTGGTTTCTAGGATCATCAAAGGTGGATTAGGTTGAGTTGGGTTGGCAATCTATGTTTGCATATATTGTTTGATTATAAACACTTGTGGTTTCAAATGAAGTTAAGGAGATGGAGTTTGTTGAGAGTTGATAAATTGACAAGAAAGGTTGGCAGGCACAAATGGCTCAGCTCTAATCAATCTCAAAATTAAAGGCACCATACCATGGAGTTGTTATTATGCAAAGGAAGTGAAAAATGAACATCCCTTGAATGTTATGTTTTATGTGCTTATATCATAAATCCTTCTTTTACATCTTGGTATATATTTTCTATATATTGCGCTAATAGCCCACTTGTCAACAAATACGTATATATAGCCGTTTAGGGACCAAAAGCTAGCCACAATATGTTGAGATTTATCCCAGAAAAACATCATGCCATACACAAAGAATCATCGTCGTGAACACTAGAATTCACATCTATCTTGTAACAGAACTCCAAATTAAGATCATAAATATATATACGGTGAACTCTTTCTGATTCTTAAAAATGAACATATGCAACTAAAAGATGGATTTTACATCACTAATTGGTGGCTTTTAGGTGTCACAGAGGCATCCATCGGCCCCTCACTCATATTTTTGTTACCTTGTATTACAAAAAACCATGGCGATAATCAGTGTGACAATGGCCTCATGATACTCATTAGACAGTGGGAATGTAGTAAAAGACCAGGAAGAACAACAGATGGGATATCTTTGTCTATTTGGGCAATGGGTATGCCTCAAGACCTACAAGCTATATAAAAATGGAGTGGGACTTAAGTTTTTACCTCTCTGAGACAAACATTCCAACTAATCTGATTGCTAGAAATATAAAATGCATACTGTGCTTTGTTCTCACTCCCAAAAATAGTAATTTCATGAAGAAGATAGAGAATTTATAAAGTATTTGAAATTTTCTTTGTATCATAAAAGATTAATAACAGAATTAATTTTGATAAAGAGTACAAATCATATATTACTTCTAATGACGAAAATCTTCAGTGATTTTTGCAAATTCCTCAATTTAGTACTTGCGGCCAATGATTAGTCAAGATGGTAGAACAAAATCAAACCAAGTCTTTGGCCAGGTATACAAGTAATATCAAATGAGCCGCATCAACGAAAATGTTGTGGGTTCAAAACATGTACAGAATGGGCCTGTGAGTTTGTTCTTCAAATGATAACATCGACAATATCATGCCACCTTGGACCTAGGAAAATGATTTCGTACTGGTATTTCTACATATATATACAACTAAATGTTTTCCGTCAATAAATGGCAAAGATCAAAATGATTGAGCCGGGAGATTTAGTGACCATATTAGTGGTTACTGAGTTAGAAAGGTTGCAATTCAAACTATAGAGTTAATTACAAAGATCGGTCCTTGTGGTTTACCCAAAGTTGCACGTTTTGTCCTTAACTCTTAAAAAGTACACCAGTCGTCCATGTGGTTGTCCATTTTGATTTGACCGGTCCTTTGACCAAACGGGGGTTTGTTTTGGTTGTTAAGTCCAGGCATGTGAGTGGCACGTGAGGGGCAAAATAGTCCTTTTAACCATACGAAACCACATGGAAGATTTTTGTAACTAAAATTGATTGATTTTTTATTTATTTATTATTTTTTTTAACTCGTCACCTTCAACCATACACCATATCCACCAGCATTATTTCCGGCTACACCCATAAAACTCCGACCATGCCATAAAATTCCGACCATCATCTTTCATGTACTAAACATCATTAACCAAAAGTCAACAAGCCAACAAGAATCAATAAGCTTCTTCAAAATTGACGAACATCAATAACATAGGTTCAAAAACTTCAAACCAAACCAAAATTTCGTATATTTAATGTGTTTCAACCATGTTAAATAAAGTCATAAACAAACAAAATAAAAATCATATCTCTTTTACTAGTATCTATAAACAAACAAAATCCTAATCTTACACAACTTTTATTTCACACTTACAAATAAAACCACTTTTGACTTTCTTGATTTCTTTCAACCAAAATCGAGCAACAGACTTCTTTAATGATTTCGTTTTCCTTTTCTAACAGAAACATAAGCTCACTAAATCCTTAGGAGCAAATTCTTTAGTTCGGTTTTGAACTATGATGTGGTTGAAGTTGTTGACTGTAAGGTGGACAAACGAGTCATCCTTGATTCGTTCATGTAAGGATTTTTGATATAACAAGGATAAATAGGTCTAAAGGATATGATGAAAAGTGAGCCTTGGGATTTTGAAATAATGAGAGTAAACATGTATAAAGGGTATGGTGAAAGGATTTTTTCTGTAATTTTGACGAGGTTTTCATCGTCTTCGTCGTCTTGAAAAGGTGTGCATTGATTTTGGGTTGCTGTAGACATTCGGGTTTGACGAGTTTTCAATGTCTACACTTGAATAAGTTTTCTTGTTTAAAAATCCTACCTTTGTAGACAGCAAGCCAATACCATGCAAGAGAAGCTGTAAGTGTGGCGAAGACATTTGGGTTGATTTTGTAATGTAAATCTTCTCATGTTTTGTATTTTAATTTAGGCTTTTATATTATTCTTCTAACTATTGAATATTTGAATAACTGTGTGTTATGTGTGATTTAATGTGTTTGGATATTGGAGGTTTGAACTTTTTTTAGTGAAAAATCTTCATAACAGTAAAATATTCAAGTGATTGTTTGTATGTTTTTATTATAAATGTTGATGAAAGGGTTAATGGTGGTGGGTGGTGTAAAACATTATTAAAGTGTGTGTCATTGTGGTATTATCTTCGAGAGAGAAGCAGAAAAAGGTAGAGAGAAAAGCCGAAAATGAATATTGAATGAGGTGGGGTGGGAATTTAATAACTAGTATAAAGACAACCTTAGAAAAAAAATTATGTTTAGTTTCATAAATCGTCCCTGAGCTCTACTATGGACGTAAAAGGACTATTTTGCCCTTTAAATTTTTGGATTTAACTAAAAAACTAACCCTCGTTTGGTCAAAGGACCGATGAATTCAAAATGGACAACCACAAGGACGGTTGGTGTAATGTTTGAGAGTTAAGGATAAAACGTGCAGCTATGGGTAAACCATAAGGACGATTTATGTAATTAACTCCAAACTATATTATCTTTAAATGGAGGAGGTAGCCTATATTATCACAAATGCAGGTTTTTAGCATGTTAATTTAGATGCTCAACAAAGTAGATATAGATTCCTTCAAATTAAATTCAGCTGAAATTTTGTAACGATAATGTCAACGAGAATATGATATAATACTTCATGCATTTTCATATCAATACGCTATCGCTTCTTAAGAAATATTGGCTATATTCTTGCAGCAAATATCTTTTTAACTGTCATTTTCTAATGAAGTTGATTGTGTTTTGTTTAAGTTCTAGAGGAAAATAAGGTGCTAGTGGTACATAAACAAACCACCGCATTTCACCAACCCACCCTCCACCCTTTATAAATATTCAAACCCCAAGCCAGTATAACTAAATCAATAGTTCTCTTAACATTTAAATTATTTTCATTTCATATTTATACTTTTAATTATGTCAAAAGAAAACATGAGAAGACTTAATATTGTGGAGAAAAAGAACAATGGTAGTCCAAATTCAATGAGAAATAAAGAGAAGCATTCATCAACTCAAAGTTTATTATCCAAACACTTGAAGAAAGTTTATCCTGTTGGGATTCACAAAACAAGCTCACTACTCTCGATTTCTTCGCTTTCGTTAACTCTATCGAATAACTCATCAAGTGGGTCGTTTACTGATTCTTCTTCCACGCTCGAGCAGACCATCTCATCTGCACTGCAACTGATTGCTCCAACACCAACACCAACACCATCACCAACGCCTACAAAAAGGGAGGTGCCACTTGCTAAAACTAGTGTTCAAGGTCCAGTTCTACAACCAAGTTTAGATCCTAGCCACTGTGAAGATGGATTAAGAAGATGTAACTGGATTACTAAAAGCAGTGGTAAGTATATATGTAGTTTGTATATATTTAACTTTCTTGTTTGCATCATCAATCGACTACGATAACACGCCAATGTGTTCATATGATCACACACTACAATAAATAAATTTAACTTTACATACTTCTTAGTTAGGCATATTCATACACTTAAGACTAGAAATCGATGAAACAAACATGAAATAATATCTTCTGATAAAACGCCTCTACCATTTCACTACATTTAAATGTTGGTCGAATCTCATTCAACTCTATAATCATGATAAGGGTAAAAATTTATCTAATGTGCACGCATGACAAGATTTTATAGTTTATAATCAATATGATTCTATGTGTGAAATTTTGTTCGATATCCTTTGATTCGATTATCATGTGTATCCTTGTAAGTTTTAACCTTCTAATTGTCTTAAAACATACCATGAAGCTTTTTATTTTCACAACCTTAAAGGGTGCACCTTTCATATATGACAATGACACAAATTAATTACTATTTTTACATCTTTTGCATGAGCCAATAAGAAATGACAGATAATTACATAATTAGTTGTAGTAGTAATAGTAAATTAGTTGTGCTCTCTACGTTATTGTTTCTTACTCATTAATTTGTGACCTAAATTTTTTCTATTAGCATTTAGTGTTAAACACTTGTAAGAACCATTGGGACAAACCAGGTTGAATAAGTCCATGAATCTAATATTGAAAGTGATACATCATATTTAATCTTTATAAGGACATCTACTTCCTAATTATAGCAACAACTTAGATGTGGAATCTATTCCTTGATACCAGCAAAATGTTGATCAAATTAACTGTTTTATTCGAATTCAAAAGAGTAATCCAAAACGAATATAGTAATCAAGTATGAGTCATAGACTTCGTTATACATTACTTTAATAACAGTGGATTTTATAATAGTTTGGTGTTTGGTATGACAGAAACATAAAACCTAATATACCAAATTTCTATTCTCTTGTCCTGACTTTTGATTAATCATGGCCACCCTATAGAATATGTTGTCTATACAACCACTCATGTATGTGTTTTCTAACTTTCTTGGTACTCAAAGCATTCACTAGATAATTAAAAAAAGAAGACGACCCGATTTGATGCACCTGAAGAAAAACTACTCCTATGTAATATATATACCTTTTTTCTATCATCTACGTATTAACGAAATTGTAAACAAGTACAAGTAGCATTATTATTATTATTAATTATTTAGAAAGGCAACTAACTATCTCACATTATATACACAACAAAGTTTTAAGCAAGATTTGAATCAACAACCATTTATTAGAGAACATTTTCACACATGGGGCCTTTGTTAGTACAAGTATTTTTTAGAACAACAATTTTTTACAACCGACACCACCTATCTCACATGTCTCCAGCGAGACTTGAACCCACAACCTCTAGGTTGATAGGCCACTCATATACCGCTGGGCCAAGAGACATTTGGTTCTTTGTTAGTACAAGTAGCATTATACTTGGCAACCGGATGCGCAACGCATTCAGCTGTATAACACTTTTTTTTTTTTCTTCTTCTTCATAACACATGGTATGAAGAAATAAAAATTTGTTCTTATTTACTCCCTCCGTCCCAAAATAAGTGTCCAGTTTGACTTTTCAAAGTCAAACTGGTTCAACTTTGACCTTAAATATTTCTTTTATGGTATATAATACTTGATGAAAATTTATACCAATGAAAAATACACTTAAAACCTTATCTATTCATACATTTTGCATCAAATATTATATAACACCCGCAAAAATAGATACGGTCAAAGTTGAACCAGTTTGACTCTGAAAAGTCAAACTGGACACTTATTTTGGGACGGAGGGAGTACTTATATATATCAAAGATACAAATCAAAGTTACTAGTTAGAATGGTACATGTAAGACACATTGAGAATGACAAAAAAATGACCATAACAATAGTAAATAATCGATTGAATATACATATTCAAATCAAAAACTGCTAACACATGATTTACTTTAGACAGTTCGCAAGTTATCATACATAAAAGTTTGGCTTCTTTACTGCCCGGTGCCTGCTTGTCATGCTCCATTTGTTCCATGAACGAACTGCTAACTCGTTAATCTACTCTGCGTAATTAACAATGTAGGATGTTTATTTTGTTTTGTGGTCTTCAGATAAACTTTATGTACAATTTCACGACGAATGCTGGGGAGTTCCAGTGTATGATGACAAGTAAGTAATCCGTTTTTTATATGATTTAAGTTTTCAGTAAAATAGCAAAATTAAAATCAAATAGTATGTAAGTTACTCATTCAACGTTCCCAACAGCCAATTGTTCGAGCTGCTGTCACTCTGTGGAATGTTGATAGATTACAATTGGACTGAAATCTTGAAAAGGAAGAATCTATTCAGGTAACAAAAATATGTGCTTTTCTTAAATTAGTAAAGATAAAATAAACAATATGACCATTAGGATCTTGATAAAAAAAAAATTCATCAATGTAGAGAAGCTTTCGCTGGATTTGAACCAAACATCGTTGCTAAAATGGGAGAGAATGAAATCATGGAAATAGCCTCTAACAAGGAGATCATGTTAGCCGAAAGTAGAGTGAGATCCATAGTCGAAAACTAAAACCACTTTTGACTTTCTTGATTTCTTTCAACCAAAATCGAGCAACAGACTTCTTTAATGATTTCGTTTTCCTTTTCTAACAGAAACATAAGCTCACTAAATCCTTAGGAGCAAATTCTTTAGTTCGGTTTTGAACTATGATGTGGTTGAAGTTGTTGACTGTAAGGTGGACAAACGAGTCATCCTTGATTCGTTCATGTAAGGATTTTTGCTATAACAAGGATAAATAGGTATAAAGGATATGATGAAAAGTGAGCCTTGGCATTTTGAAATAATGAGAGTAAACATGTATAAAGGGTATGGTGAAAGGATTTTTTCTGTGATTTTGACGAGGTTTTCATCGTCTTCGTCGTCTTGAAAAAGTGTGCATTGATTTTGGGTTGCTGTAGACATTCGGGTTTGACGAGTTTTCAATGTCTACACTTGAATAAGTTTTCTTGTTTAAAAATCCTACCTTTGTAGATAGCAAGCCACTACCATTCAGGATAAGCTATAACCTATAAGTGTGGCGAAGACATTTGGGTTGTTTTTGTGATGGAAATATTCTCATGTGTTTGTATTTTAATCTGGGCTTTTTTATTATTCTTCTAACTATTGAATATTTGAATAATTGTGTGTTATGTGTGATTTATTGTGTTTGGATATTGGAGTTTTGAACTTTTTTTTAGTGAAAAATCATCATAACAAGAAAACATTCAAGTGATTATTTGTATGTTTTTATTATAAATGTTGATGAAAGGGTTAATGACTTAATGGTGGTGGGTGGTGTAAAACATTATTAAAGTGTGTCATTGTGGTATTATCTTAGAGAGAGAAGCAGAAAAAGGTAGAGAGAAAAGTAGAAAATGAATATTGAATGAGGTGGGGTGGGAATTTAATAACTAGTATAAAGACAACCTTAGAAAAAAAATTATGTTTTAGTTTTTCATAAATCGTCCCTCAGCTCTACTATGGACGTAAAAGGACTTTTTGCCCCTTAAATGTTTGGATTTAACGAAAAACTAACCCTCGTTTGGTCAAAGGACCGGTGAATTCAAAATTGACAACCACAAGGACGGCTGGTGTAATGTTTGAGAGTTAAGGACGAAACGTGCAGCTATGGGTAAACCATAAGGACGATTTATGTAATTAACTCCAAACTATATTATCTTTTAAATGGAGGAGGTAGCCTATATTATCACAAATGCAGGTTTTTAGCATGTTAATTTAGATGCTCAACAAAGTAGATATAGATTCCTTCAAATTAAATTCAGCTAAAATTTTGTAACGATAATGTCAACGAGACAATGATATAATACTTCATGCATTTTCATATCAATACGCTATTGCTTCTTAAGAAATATTGGCTATATTCTTGCAGCAAATATCTTTTTAACTGTCATTTTCTAATGAAGTTGATTGTGTTTTGTTTAAGTTCTAGAGGAAAATAAGGTGCTAGTGGTACATAAACAAACCACCGCATTTCACCAACCCACCCTCCCCCCTTTATAAATATTCAAACCCCAAGCCAGTATAACTAAATCAATAGTTCTCTTAACATTTAAATTATTTTCATTTCATATTTATACTTTTAATTATGTCAAAAGAAAACATGAGAAGACTTAATATTGTGGAGAAAAAGAACAATGGTAGTCCAAATTCAATGAGAAATAAAGAGAAGCATTCATCAACTCAAAGTTTATTATCCAAACACTTGAAGAAAGTTTATCCTGTTGGGATTCACAAAACAAGCTCACTACTCTCGATTTCTTCGCTTTCGTTAACTCTATCGAATAACTCATCAAGTGGGTCGTTTACTGATTCTTCTTCCACGCTCGAGCAGACCATCTCATCTGCGCTGCAACTGATTGCTCCAACACCAACACCAACACCAACACCATCACCAACGCCTACAAAAAGGGAGGTGCCACTTGCTAAAACTAGTGTTCAAGGTCCAGTTCTACAACCAAGTTTAGATCCTAGCCACTGTGAAGATGGATTAAGAAGATGCAACTGGATTACTAAAAGCAGTGGTAAGTATATATGTAGTTTGTATATAGTTAACTTGCTTGTTTGCATCATCAATCGATTACGATAACACCAATGTGTTCATATGATCACACACTGCAACAAATAAATTTAACTTTACATACTTCCAAGTTAGGCATATTCATACACTTAAGACTAGAAATCGATGAAACAAACATGAAATAATATCTTCTGATAAACCGCCTCTAACATTTCACTACATTTAAAAGTTGGTCGAATCTCATTCAACTCAATAATCATGATAAGGGTAAAAATTTATCTAATGTGTACACATAGATTTTATAGTTTATAATCAATATGATTCTATGTGTGAAGTTTTGTTCGATATCCTTTGATTTGATTATCATGTGTATCCTTGTAAGTTTTAACCTTCTAATTGTCTTAAAACATACTTATGAATATGAAGCTTTTTATTTTCACAGCCTTAAAGGGTGCACCTTTCATATATGACATTGACACAAATTAATTACTATTTTTACATCTTTTGCATGAGCCAATCTGAAATGACAGATAATTACATAATTAGTTGTAGTAATAGTAAATTAGTTGTGCACTCTACGTTATTGTTTCTTACTCATTAATTTGTGACCTAAATTGTTTCTCTTACCATTTAGTGTTTAACACTTATACGAATCATTGAGACAAACCTGGTTGAAATGATACAACATATTTAATCTTTATAAGGGCATCTACTGCCTAATTATAGCAACAACTAAGATGTGGAATCTATTCCTTGATACCAACAAAATGTTGATCAAATTAAGTGTTTTATTCGAATTCAAAAGAGTAATCCAAAACGAATATAGTAATTAAGTATGAGTCATAAACTTCGTTATATATTACTTTAATAACAGTGGATTTTATAATAGTTTGGTGTTTGGTATGACAGAAACATAAAACCTAATATACCAAATTTCTATTCTCTTGTCCTGACTTTTGATTAATCATGGCCACCCTATAGAATATGTTGTCTATACAACCACTCATGTATTGATGTATGTGTTTTCTAACTTTCTTGGTACTCAAAGCATTCACTAGATGATTAAAAAAAGAAGACGACCCCGATTTGATGCACCTGAAGAAAAACTATTCCTATGTAATATATATACCTAGTTTCTATCATCTACGTACTAACGAAATTGTAAACAAGTACAAGTAGCATTATTATGATTATTATTATTATTATTTTTAGAAAGGCAACTAACTATCTCACATTATATACACAACAAAGTCCTAAGTAGGACTTGAACCCACACCATTTAGTTAGAGAACATTTTCACACATGGGGCCTTTGTTATTACAAATATTTTTTAGAATAACAATTTTTTACAACCTACACCACCTATCTCACATGTCTTCAGCGAGACTTGAACCCAGAACCTCTAAGTTGATAGGCCACTCATATACCGCTGGGCCAAGAGACCTTTGGTCCTTTGTTAGTACAAGTAGCATTATACTTGGCAACCGGATGCGCATCGCATTCAGCTATATAACGCTTTTTTTTTTTTCTTTTTTTTTTAACGACAGATGATATTTTTCTTCATAACACATGGTATGAAGAAATAAAAGATACAAATCAAAGTTACTAGTTAGAATGGTACATGTAGGACACATTGAGAATGACAAAAAAAATGACCATAACAATAGTAAATAATCGATTGAATAGACATATTCAAATCAAAAACTGCTAACACATGATTTACTTTAGACAGTTCGTAAGTCATCATACATAAAAGTTTGGCTTCTTTACTGCCCGGTGCCTGCTTGTCATGCTCCAATTGTTCCATGAACGAACTGCTAACTCGTTAATCTACTCTGCATAATTAACAATGTAGGATGTTTATTTTGTTTTGTGGTCTTCAGATAAACTTTATGTACAATTTCATGACGAATGCTGGGGAGTTCCAGTTTATGATGACAAGTAAGTAATCCGTTTTTTATATTCTTTAAGTTTTTAGTAAAATAGCAAAATTAAAATCGTATAGTATGTAAGTACTCATTCAACGTTCCCAACAGCCAATTGTTCGAGATGCTGTCACTCTGTGGAATGTTGATAGATTACAATTGGACAGAAATCTTGAAAAGGAAGAATCTATTCAGGTAACAAATATATGTGTTTGTCTTAAATTAGTAAAGATAAAAAAACAATATGACCATTAGGATCTTGATAAAAAAAAAATTCATCAATGTAGAGAAGCTTTCGCTGGATTTGAACCAAACATCGTTGCTAAAATGGGAGAGAATGAAATCATGGAAATAGCCTCTAACAAGGAGATCATGTTAGCCGAAAGTAGAGTGAGATCCATAGTCGAAAATGCCAAATGCATCCTCAAAGTAAGTTCACAACTCACAAAGTCAAAAGGCACCAAGACTCTAGACAATTTCAAATGTTGAATCTCATAAAAAAACAAAGTTATACCTGAAACATGTACAATTTCACAGCGCAGCGTGCTTTAATTGAATATGTACAAAGCCATGAGAACTTTCTTGCTTATTATGCACGAATAAAATGTCTGCACTTAGACGTTTTGAGAAACACAAAAGTTTTCAACATCGAATATCAGGATATGAATTTGTAACCAGTTTAATTCTTAGTGTGTAAAATATCAACAAAACGCATACATTTGGCTAATCTGTGGTAATAATCAATGCAGATTGCTAAAGCACACGGATCATTTAGTGGATACATGTGGGGATCAGTAAACTATAAACCAACCATTAACAGATGCAAACATTCAAGAAATGTGCCTCTAAGAACACCAAAAGCCGAAACAATTAGCAAAGATTTATTGAAGCATGGTTTTCGATTAGTAGGGCCAGTGATCGTTTATTCGTTCATGCAAGCTGCTGGAATGAGCATTGACCATCTTGTTGACTGTTTTAGGTTTAATGAATGTGTCAATCTTGCTGAAAGACCATGGAGGCATGTCTAACTTAAGTATTTATTGGGTATTTATAGGTATATATTTGTTATTTGACTTCATTAATTTTGCTTCACAGAGAAATGTATTTTGGTCTGGTTTGTATTTGTGTGTAAATGTATTGTAAAGGCATGGGCATGACTTTGCTTAAAAGTTTAATTATACGTGAGGTTATTTTTTGTAAGTAATAACTTTTTCTAATATATATAAAGTTCTTGTTTAAAGTTGCACTGCCTGTATAATTTGTGTGACTCCAGCCCAAAAGCCCAACCCAATAATTGAAAAGAATATTCACACTCACTGATTTTTTCTTGCAAAGAAGGAAAAGGTGACAATTCAATGGTCAAATAATTAGATGCATGTCAAATATTAGAAAGAAAGAAAGAAAAGACACATGTTCCACAAATTAGCATTTCTTGGATGTTTCCTTTGGTTTATCAAACTTGATGATCAAGACAAAAAAAATTGTATATAAACCTTGTTTTGCATCACATATTTATAACTTATCATCAACATTCACTATAATCTGAAATACTAAATTTTATAAGAGATTATAAAAGAATGGGTAGCAACGACAACAAGAAGAACGTGAGTCTGTCCTCATATCCAAATCAGTGAGTGAGTGCTTTTCGTTTTCCTCAAAAGAAGGTGAGAGACGTATCAAGGACACGAAAGCGCTTAGTGGACCCGAGGAATCTATGATTGCAGCTGCCAAGCATTTCTCCAGTGCACATAAAGTACGATTAATATAAGCTTATTTATAAGATCACCACAATCATATATCTGAACTGTGAGTGGTACGTCTATTAACTGAATCGAATCGACTTAGTCGGAGTGAGAGGAGAAAAAAAAGGCAGATGGCGACAGTAATCGTTTAAACACGTCTTAGATGTCTTGGAAATCACGTGGAATCGCTGTATCTAAGCATGTAGTAAATTTCTACCAAGAAGATGTTTGGCCCTGGATTTGAATGGATTTTTATCACTAGCATGATACTATATTCACTTCTGTAACAAATTTAATCATAAGCAGTGTAAAACCAGGGTGCCTATGTAGTGGCTATATGCCCATTGTGTGTTCATTAAGTTTATCTGGTTCAAAAGGTTTAAGTGTGCAACAATCTTAACCCATTAATAATAAACGTATTGTTTCATATTCACTGATACTAATGTATAGTCCTTATATCGTGATTAAAATATGCTGCAATTCTAGACTAGGCATTCCAAGACCTTTCAAGCAGTCAATTAAATCATTAACCTAAGTATTGTAGCTACAATGTAAACTATATAGTAGTCGAGGAAAATTAAGCGGAAAATCGACATGAATTCAGTTGAATCACAAATTAAAACAAAATTGATTGGTGAAGATCAAAACAGTTGCAATGTTGCATCATTCATTAGCCTCGTACTCATTGCTCAAGTAAAACAACTATTATATTCTTCCCACTCGGAACTTCATATTAGGTTGTAAGAAGGAAAGAGTAAATGTAAATTGTGGCCGTTGATATCAGTTGAACAGCTAAAAGTGATTTAATTATCGTAAATTTATGTTCATGGAAATAGGGAATTATCAATATTTTGGGTTTCACCAAGGTCATGCTCTAATTATTTTCGATCAAAATTATAGAAAGATATCAAAGAAGTAATGAAGTAAAACCAGCATTTATCCAACCTTTCATTAAACATAACCTATTAATTGACACACAATCCACAGGCTAAATATTGGTTTTTTAAAATGAGCTTGGTTTTTATTTACAAACCACAAGACCATATCTGTTGTATAACAGCTAGCAAATGATATAGTAGCACACAACAAGCTTTACATTTGCAATTCTAGTTTGAAAATGTCGCTAAGAAGGGAAAGAGATCGAAATGCATAACCGTGTTGAATAGAATGCAACAAATACGACTAATGTCCAAATCCAATATATCCTCACCATTGCAAATCCGTATAACACAAAACTGGCAAGAAGTCCTGAACCTCTGTCTCTGCCTCTAACACACTGCATTTGCTGTTGGACCTTTTAAATTGTATAAGTCTTGTATGAATAAGTCTTGAAAGACAAAGGACTAAACATGTACAATAGAAACTTAATAACCGCTAGTTAGTTAAGTTAGTTAATTTCTGTAATTTGGTGAAGGGTTGTGTCGTTTGGGACACACCTGTTCGAACAGACACAAATTTTGGGTCATACTCATTCGGTGTCTATATATAGTTCAGAATATGTAATCTGTAAGTGAGTGTCTCTTTGTAACAATGTAATACCAAGTTATGTTGTTAATAAAATGAATCATTTCTCTTGTCAATCTTGTTTATAACGATCCTGGAAAGTATGAACCTGTCAAACACAGAACCTGTGAACAATATATGATCCTGAAAGTATGGACCTGTGAAAAATATAACATTTGCGGCCTTGCGTTTATTATATATATTCATCCTCGTGCATTTCAGAAAACTTCACTAACTGGCGCAAGCTAACACTAGCTCATTCACAGTCCTGTGCCAAGAAAATAAATTCACAGCAAAGTAGCCAATGTTTACAGCTTTCGTTTTCTGAAAGTTACATTTATCACTTAAACTGCACTTGCTCATTGACATCTATGAAACACAAGGTACCTAACTTCCTTACACTTGGTAGCTTTTGGATTCTTCATTGACTTACCTAAGAAACTGGTTCTAGTATTAGTATTTTTGAACACAGGTTTTTACTTATCATTGATCTTTTGTATACCTTTTGTTTTATATTTTTAGATATGTAAACGAATAGATGATAATGTGGGATTTATGAAGGTTACTTCGCGTCCCACAAATTCTGTTTGAGCCAAACCCAAAATCTCAACCCAAGACTTGAAAAGATTCACACGTACTCACTGTTGATTGCTTGCAAAGAAAGAAAAAAATGAGAAGTCAATGGTCAAACTATAGAAGACAAATTATGGAAAGAAAGAAAAGCACACATGTTTAGAAAAGTGTAATAATTTCATGCAAAGAAGGAAAAAGGTGACAATTCAATGGTCAAAATATAGATTTCAAATACTACGTATCAGAAAGAAAGAAAAGACAACAAGAAGAACGTGAGCATATCCTCGTCATCGCATCTCCTCTTTCCACGATGATTCCTTTGGTTAATCAACCTTGATGATCAAGAAACAAAATTTGTATATAAACCTTGTTTTGCATCACATATTTATAATTTATCATTAACATTCACTACAAATACTGAAATACTAAATTTTATAAGAGATTATAAAAAAATGGGTGGCAACGACAACAAGAAGAACGTGAGCATGTCCTCTTTGATATCCAGATCAGTGACTGAGTGCTTTTCGTTTTTGTCAAAAGAAGGTGAGAGACGTGTCAAGGACTCGAACGCGCCTAGTGGACCCGAGGAAACTATGATTGCAGCTGCCAAGCATTTCTCCAGTGCACATAAAGTACGACTAATATAAGCTTATTTATAAGATTAATTACCACAATAATATATCTGAACCATGAGTGGTACGTCTATTCACTGAATCGAGTGGACTTAGTCGGAGTGGGAGGAGAAAACAAAGGCAGATGGCCAAATGGCCAAAGTAATCGTTTGGACCTGGATATCACGTGGAATCGCTTTATCTAAGCATATAGTAAATTTCTACCAAGAAGATGTTTGGACCTGGATTTGAATGGATTTTTGTCACTAGCATGATATTATATTCACTTTTGTAACAAATCATAAGCAGTGTAAAACAAGTCTGGTATACCTATGTAGTGGCTATATATGTGCCCATTGTGTGTTCATTAAGTTTATCTTGTTCAAAAGGTTTAAGTGTGTAGCAATCTTAACCCATTAATAATAAATGTATCGTTTCATATTCATTGATACTAATATAGTCCTTATATCGTGATTAATAGTACTGCAACTCGATATACTAGGCATTCTTCTAACACCTTTCATGCAGTCAATTAAATCATTAACCTACTATATTAGTCGAGGAAAATTAAACGTAAAATCGACATGAAATCAATTGAATCACAATTAAAACAAAATTGATTGGTGAGATCAAAACAGTATCATTCATTAGCTTCGTATGCATTGCACAAGTGAGACAACCATTATATTCTTCCCACTCAGAAGTTCATATTAGGTCGTAAGAAGCAATGAGTAAATGTATATTGTGGCTGATATCAGTTGAACAGCTAAATGTGATTTAATTATCGTAAATTAATGTTCATGGAAAATAGGGAATTATCACTATTTTGGGTTTCACCAAGGTCATGCTCAATTTTGCGATAAAAATTATAGAAAGATATCAAAGAAGTATTGAAGTAAAACCAGCATTTATCCAACCTTGCTTTAAACATAACCTATTGACACACAATCAAAAGCCACAGGCTAAATATTGGTTTTTTAAAATGAGCTTGCGGTTTTTATTTACAAACCACAAGACCATATCTGTTTTATAACAGCAAATTAAATGATACAGTAGCACACAAGAAGCTTTACATGTGCAATTCAAGTTTGAAATTGTCACTAAGAAGGGAAAGATAAATGCATAACCGTGTTAAATAGAATGCATGCAACAAATACAACTAACGTACAAATCAAATATATCCTCACCATTGCAAATCCGTATAACTCTCAAAACTGACAAGAAGTCCCGGGCCTCTGTCTCAGCCTCTACGTACCCCACTGCATTTGCCTTGCGTTTATATATATTCATCCACGTGCGTCTCAGAAAACTTCACGATTTCACGCCAGCTAGCACTAGCTCATTCACAGTCCTGTGCCAAGAAAATAAAATCACCACCAAATAGCAGCCATTGTTTACAGCTTTCGTTTTCTGAAAGTTACTTATATTACTACATTTATCACTTAAACTGCAGTTGCTCATCGACAGCTATGAAACACAAGGTACCTAACTTCCGTACACTTAGTAACTTTTGGATTCTTCATTGACTTACCTAAGAAACTGATTCTAGTATTAGTATTTTTGAACACAGGTTTTTACTTACCATGCATTGATCTTTTGTATACCTTTTATTTAAGAAAATATTTTTAGATATGTAAACGAATAGAAGATAATATGGGATTTATGAAAGTTACTTTGCTGCCCACAAATTCTATGCGAGCCAAACCCAAGAATTGAAAAGATTCACACTCACTGTTGATTGCTTGCAAAGAAAGAAAAAATGAGAGGTCAATGGTCAAAATATAGAAAGAAAGAAAAGGACACATGTTTAGAAAAGTATAATAATTTCTGGGATCATTCCTTTGACTAATTATCAACCTTGATGATCAAGAAACCAAGTTTGTATATAAACCTTGTTTTGCAACACAAATTTATAACTCATCATTAACACACAAATACTAAACTCAAAGAGATTAAAAGAAATGGCTAGCAACGGAAACAAGAACATAAGCATATTATCATTGCTAATCAGATCAATGAGTGAGTGCTTTTCGTTTTCATCAAAAGAAGGTGAGAGACGTGTCAAGGACTCGAACGCGCCTAGTGGACCCGAGGAAACTATGATTGCAGCTGCCAAGCATTTCTCCAGTGCACATAAAGTACGACTAATATAAGCTTATTTATAAGATTAATTACCACAATAATATATCTGAACCATGAGTGGTACGTCTATTCACTGAATCGAGTGGACTTAGTCGGAGTGGGAGGAGAAAACAAAGGCAGATGGCCAAATGGCCAAAGTAATCGTTTGGACCTGGATATCACGTGGAATCGCTTTATCTAAGCATATAGTAAATTTCTACCAAGAAGATGTTTGGACCTGGATTTGAATGGATTTTTGTCACTAGCATGATATTATATTCACTTTTGTAACAAATCATAAGCAGTGTAAAACAAGTCTGGTATACCTATGTAGTGGCTATATATGTGCCCATTGTGTGTTCATTAAGTTTATCTTGTTCAAAAGGTTTAAGTGTGTAGCAATCTTAACCCATTAATAATAAATGTATCGTTTCATATTCATTGATACTAATATAGTCCTTATATCGTGATTAATAGTACTGCAACTCGATATACTAGGCATTCTTCTAACACCTTTCATGCAGTCAATTAAATCATTAACCTACTATATTAGTCGAGGAAAATTAAACGTAAAATCGACATGAAATCAATTGAATCACAATTAAAACAAAATTGATTGGTGAGATCAAAACAGTATCATTCATTAGCTTCGTATGCATTGCACAAGTGAGACAACCATTATATTCTTCCCACTCAGAAGTTCATATTAGGTCGTAAGAAGCAATGAGTAAATGTATATTGTGGCTGATATCAGTTGAACAGCTAAATGTGATTTAATTATCGTAAATTAATGTTCATGGAAAATAGGGAATTATCACTATTTTGGGTTTCACCAAGGTCATGCTCAATTTTGCGATAAAAATTATAGAAAGATATCAAAGAAGTATTGAAGTAAAACCAGCATTTATCCAACCTTGCTTTAAACATAACCTATTGACACACAATCAAAAGCCACAGGCTAAATATTGGTTTTTTAAAATGAGCTTGCGGTTTTTATTTACAAACCACAAGACCATATCTGTTTTATAACAGCAAATTAAATGATACAGTAGCACACAAGAAGCTTTACATGTGCAATTCAAGTTTGAAATTGTCACTAAGAAGGGAAAGATAAATGCATAACCGTGTTAAATAGAATGCATGCAACAAATACAACTAACGTACAAATCAAATATATCCTCACCATTGCAAATCCGTATAACTCTCAAAACTGACAAGAAGTCCCGGGCCTCTGTCTCAGCCTCTACGTACCCCACTGCATTTGCCTTGCGTTTATATATATTCATCCACGTGCGTCTCAGAAAACTTCACGATTTCACGCCAGCTAGCACTAGCTCATTCACAGTCCTGTGCCAAGAAAATAAAATCACCACCAAATAGCAGCCATTGTTTACAGCTTTCGTTTTCTGAAAGTTACTTATATTACTACATTTATCACTTAAACTGCAGTTGCTCATCGACAGCTATGAAACACAAGGTACCTAACTTCCGTACACTTAGTAACTTTTGGATTCTTCATTGACTTACCTAAGAAACTGATTCTAGTATTAGTATTTTTGAACACAGGTTTTTACTTACCATGCATTGATCTTTTGTATACCTTTTATTTAAGAAAATATTTTTAGATATGTAAACGAATAGAAGATAATATGGGATTTATGAAAGTTACTTTGCTGCCCACAAATTCTATGCGAGCCAAACCCAAGAATTGAAAAGATTCACACTCACTGTTGATTGCTTGCAAAGAAAGAAAAAATGAGAGGTCAATGGTCAAAATATAGAAAGAAAGAAAAGGACACATGTTTAGAAAAGTATAATAATTTCTGGGATCATTCCTTTGACTAATTATCAACCTTGATGATCAAGAAACCAAGTTTGTATATAAACCTTGTTTTGCAACACAAATTTATAACTCATCATTAACACACAAATACTAAACTCAAAGAGATTAAAAGAAATGGCTAGCAACGGAAACAAGAACATAAGCATATTATCATTGCTAATCAGATCAATGAGTGAGTGCTTTTCGTTTTCATCAAAAGAAGGTGAGAGACGTGTCAAGGACTTGAAAGCGCCATGTGGACCCGAGGAAACCATGATTGCAGCTGCCAAACATTTCTCCAGTGCACATAAAGTTCGACTAATCTAATCTTATCTTTAAGATCATCATTGTAATATCTTTAAACCGTGAGTGGCACGTCAAGTAACTGCATCAAATGGACCTGTCGAGAGCGGAAGGAGCAAACGATGTCTTATCGTGTTCAGAAGGTCTAAATGTGTAACAATCTTCATAAATGCATTGATTCATATTGATGATGATGATGAATGATACTAACGTTGAGTACTTGTCATAATGGAAAATAGCATGCTGCAATTCTTTACTATGCATTTTGTTTTAAGACTTTTATGCAGTGAACTTAATTATCCGCAATCCTTATTACCTTGTGCATTCTATGATGAGGTTATAACAATGTTCCATGAAACTCGTTAACTGAAATTTTCGACCTACGATGTAGACTACATAGTAGTTGAATGAAATTAAACTGGAAATTAACATGTAGCTGATTAAAACAACACAAATAAAAAAAGGTAACTAACTGGTGAAGATTAATCATTCTTCCCACTCGGATGTTGTATTTGTTGTATCATTCATTAGCTTCGTGATCACTGCACAAAGTGAAACAATCATACTTCCCACTCGGATGTTTGTCTCAGACAGGGACGGAGACAGTGGGGGAGCCGGGGTGCTCGGCCCCTCCAATCCACCCAATCGCCTTGTTATTTATTTTCTAAAATTTAAGTCTATGATCCAACCATAGGCAAATGACCCCAACCTTTAGAGGACAAAAAGATTAAGAGAATGAAGCTTGGCATCATTTCATGCACAAGGTTTTCATCTAATATTTGTATTGTTGTCATTATGTTTTTCTTATAAAAATTTAAGTTTGTAACCAAGTGTATGTGATCATTAAAACCTACCATTTAAAGTTTTAGTTATATTATTACTTTGTTAGTTTGAAAAAAAAAAAAAAAAAAAAAAAAAAAAAAAAAAAAAAAAAAAAA
>LBNU01014426.1:79163-135514 GCA_014162995.1 Artemisia annua | reverse complement strand
CAGATCAATATTGAAGATGTATGCGTCTACCCCAATACCGCAGTATACAAACATTACTATCAAATTTTCATGCTAAATATTATTTATAAACAATGTCGCCATGAACTGAAAGAAATGCAGAACAGCGGTAAAAAAATATGAAACAAATGCAACTAAAGTCCAACCTGAATCCTCACCAACTAAAGGCAGTTCTTTGTGAATATTTACAGAACATGCCCATTCAGTCATTCACTACCATTTAACTAAAAGTCCCGTAACCCTAAACACTAATACCAAATCAAGCCTGAAAGTTAACTTATTCAAAGTCAAACTCAAATAACCGGCAACATAGTATAGTAATCCAGTATGAGCAATACCTCCGAATCCTATCTGATACGTATAGATCTCAAAACTGGCAAGAAGTCCCGAGCCTCTGTCTCTGCCTCTGCCCCATTGCAATTGCCTTGCGTTTCGCAAATGAAGTGTAAAGCAGATCTTGGAACTTCTCAAGAAACAGATCCCATTCCTCCTCATCCATGTCAGCAAACTTCACGAAACTGGCACCAGCTGGCACTAGCTCATTCGCACTCCTGTGCCCAGAAGATGAATTCACAGCCACATAGCCATTGTTTTCCGTTTTCGATTTCTGACTCTTTAACTTACTAATACCACTATTATCACTCAGACTACACTTGCTCATTGACAGCTTTGAAACACAAGGCACCTCCTTAGATGCAGGAATCACAAGACCTTCAGTTTCTTTTTCATCTTCGCTTTCTTCATCTTCCTCGATGGTTTCTTCAAGTTTAGAAAGTGGGTTTCGCCCAAACCCAAAATTCATAAAGTTACCATTTGACAATTTAGGAGTGAAGTCAAAGGCGGAATCATTGTAGTCAATATCAAACTGAAACCCATCTTCCTCTTCTGTTTCATCCTCCCGGGGTTGAACCGCCATTTCAGCCTTCTTCTCGGCCACAATTCTCCTTGCATCCATGCACAAAACCTCGAGCTCACTCGGTTCCTCTTCACCATGGCGAAATTCCCGACTCATCATCTCACCTATCTCAGATAAGCACAAACCATAAGCAGCAGCTTCCTTTAGGAAAACCGTGCAAAGAATCAAGACCCGCAAGCAAGCTTCACGTATCATCGGAAGTTCAGATTTTAACATATCAGTGTCATCATATGGGTTGAGTTTTTCAATATACTCGAGCTCATCCTCTGAAAATGGGATCGACGCCTGAGGCCAGTGAATCCACTCGAAATATGGATCCTCCAGATTTTCAGGCAAACATAAACCATGATCAATGGGTATGAGTTCAACTTCACTAAATCTTGCAACATCATCATTGTTGAGCCTTCTAACTAACAGATTTCCAGCATGACGATCCGTGTTGAAAATTCTTATGTCTAATATACCAATGCGATGAACAGCAGACACAGGAAAGCTTGAGGTCCCATAATCACTGGCATCAAAATCATGCGGCATAAACTTCTGAAATGAAGCAATCTTGCTAAAAAGCTTCTTCTTCCTTTGAACCTTGTGGTTTTCACTTACACCATCATTGACATTGAAAACTGAATGTGTGATTTTGACCAATGCAGTAGGGGGGACGTTAGCGAAGTGATCATGGTCAAGAAGGTAAGCAGCAACCTCACGATACCCGGTTTCACCAACCCGAACCGAACGCTTTAAACCCGGTTGACCAAGTGCTTTACCCACGAACCCTTTCGGGTTATTTGGTGCAAACGGTTCTTCATCAGTCGGTTTCACTATTGCCACTTTCTCACCTATACTGTTGCTGAAATAATAAGCACCACCAAGGCCCCCAGTAGCAAGGATCGGATCAACTCCCGACTTCATTGCAATCACAACCTCATCAACAACACGTTTTATTCTCACAAAACTACTCGAATGACCCAAGATCTCAACGGGTCCACTTTGATCTTTCTGCTGTATATCCCGACCAGTGGGAGACATACAAGGGGTTGATGAGCTTCTATGTAGGACGTTTCTGGTTAAAAGAAGAGGTGAATCATTACGAATGGCGCTAAGATCATTATTCAAAACCATATCTCCAAAAGTCAAAGAACTTTCTTCAGTCGGAAAATTCAAAGCAATCTGCAACCTTCGTTTAACCATATGAGCATTATCACTTCGATCTATATCCATACCCAACACACAACCTGACTCAGTTTGAACAAACACACGTCTCGTGCCAGTGGCTTTCGCCCCTTTCATCCTACTGTTACCATGGTACTCCCGCCCTAAAGGACTCCTGAAAAGAGCTACAGCCATTTGGGTCTGAACTGGGCTGTCTGAGCTACGAGACATGAACCGAAGGCGGGGCAATTAGTGGTGTTTTCGCAGCCTACGGCTGGGAAAATGGATTCAAAACCAGAAACAAGGTACAAACTAAAAACTGAATGGTTCACAAAACAATCATCAAACACCAAAATCGGCCTCGAATCTTCACAGTTCTTGCTACATAGGTAAAGCCATCTTACCAATTCAAATCAGTCTGTTTTGCCTAATCTGTATACACAAAACACAAAAACAATACAATCCAATCAGCTACTAGCAGGATATAATGTCCTAGCAACTATAACAACCAATCTCAACCTTATCCGCTTATTAGACTGCTTATTAAAACTGCTTATCCGCTAATTAACTGCTTATCAGCTGATCAGACAAGAAGTTTTGAAGGTGTTTGGGATTGCTTATCCAAACTGCTTATCTGTTAATGCCATAAGCAGTTATACATAACCAACTCATTCAAAACAACTTATTTCAAACACCCCTTAATTTTCTCCTAAGAACAAGTCAACAACTTCAATGATAACAAATATATAAATTTATTAACATCTTAACTAAAACACTACTTTTAACAACTATAAAAAATAAAAATAAAAAAGTTCATATTCAAAAGATTTAGGGGGGGTGTTTGGGTAAGCTCACTAGAATAACCTTATCCAAACACCAAAAACTTATAACCTTATGCAAACACCTGCAAGAAGCTTAATAGCTTCCTCAAAACACAATAATCTTTACCCAAACACCCCCTAAACACATAATGTTACATTTTTACATCTTTATTTCCACTATAACAACATAGACTAAGGATCAAATGAGAAGAATCCTTAAAATAAGAAGAATGAGAAATAACTATAACTACACATTAGAGATGCATCGATTTGAATTAGATGCATCTCTAATCTTTTAGATGCATCATCATATATTTTTTAACTAAAAATTAGATGCTTAAACATATATTAGATGCGTTTCATCAAGTTAGACGAATCCTATGTATTTTTCGTCCTCTACGGGTCAAATTTGTTGCTAGTACTACTTTGCATCATTTACACTTCAAAATCACTTTCGAAACTAATTCAAAATTAGATGCATCTCAAATATGCGGTTATAGTTATTTCTCATTCTTCTCATTTTAAGCTTTCTTCTCACTGGATCCTTACCCTAACAACATAAATAAACCAAAAAAAACAGCAAAACCCCATTAACTTTTATTAAACACTTGGTATGCACACACTGACACACACACACACACAAATCAAAACTTTAGTGCAAAATTCATAAAATCAAGCTACCCATTAAGCTCAAAATCAATTTTACCAATTAAAAATCAAAACTTTTATAAGAAAAAACAAATAGGTAAATGGATATCAAGAACAAGAACACTTGCTATGCACCCCAAAAAAAAGCCATAAAAATCAAAACTTTAATGCAAAATTCATAAAACAAAAGCTACCCATTAAGCTCAAAATCACTTTTACAAATTAAAAATCAAAACTTTTAATATTTAAAAAAAAAAAAAAAGGTAACCTGAATATAAGAACCAGGATCTGAATTGTATGATTGAATACGAGACAAGATTCAGAGATTGAGAAAGATAAAACCCTTTCTTCTTCTTGTCTCTGTAAAAATGGTGTGTTTCTCGCTCTAGAAATGGTGCTTTGTATTTGGGTTTCTCTCTCTAAAAACTGTAACTGGGTCTCATCGTTATCTATATAGACGTGAACGGGGGGTCATGGGTTAATTTTATTATTTTTTTAATACTTGTCCAACAAGATAAAAACTCTTTTTTTATTGTGTTTTTGTTTTTACTTGTTTTTGTTTATGTTTTGTTAACTGATAATTTAGTTTATTTATTAAGGTCTAATATTTTTTTATACTTGGACAACAAAATAAAATACTTTTTTTATTGTGTTTATGTTTTTACTTGGTTGTTTAAGTTTTGGCAAGTGATAATTTAATTTAGTTTATCTATTTAGGTGTGATATTTTTATTCTACTAAGATAATATGATTAATAACTTGAAAGATTGATAGATAGTGATTAAATGGGAGATGTTAATGACAGCAGTAAGAATGATTAACAAAAGTTTTCGTTTCTTTATACTAATGCTAATGGGCATCGGTTTTCACCAAGCAACCCTAAAAGCAACGCGCCTCTCCCCTAGCTCTCCTCAATGCAATGCGTCACTTGATGATTTTTTCCAAAACTCGGTTGGTGATGCAACCGAAACAATTGTGGGGTTGCTTTTGTGATTTTTGAAAGTTGGGGAGTAAATGTGAGAGTTCTGGGGTTGCTTTTGTGGTCACCGCTAGCTAATTGTGGTTGGGGTGGAGTTGTAGAGAGAGAAAGCTGAGGTGGCGCTGACGTGTCGGGGTTGCTTGGGTGATAAAGTAGTCACCACTAGCATTAGCCTTATAAGAGTTTTGCTAAACAATAATCAGTAAGCAATTTAAGCAACATTAAATATTCTGTTTTTTTCCCTATTTAAAGTAGTTATACATTTAATACATAATAAATAAACATAAAAATTAATTTAAATATATGTCATTTTTAATTTTAATTTATCAAAGTCCAAATTTCTTTTATATCCATACTAATTGTTGTTTAAGTATTACACATTAAGCATTGTTTAACAAAACCCTTTTCACAAAAGGTAATAATATTTTTCATTTCAAAATAAGTGTTCGCTTTAATAGCTTTACACAATTTTGGGAAGTTATAGAAATCATTTTTTAACCAACCAAATGTTTTTATTTTCTTCTTTGTATATGTTTTTATTAGTGTAATTTGAATTAAATAACTATTTTATGACAAACTAAAATAATAAATTTGATATTTATTTAAAAGAAAAAAAAGTTATAAGACATTAATTGACAACGCGCATTCATACTTTATTAATCATTTGTACTATCTATTAATCAAAATGTGAAAAGTTGATTCTTGATTGTACTATCTACTAATCAAAATGTGAAAAGTTGATTGTTGATGATATTCTAACCGGGGGCGGATTTAAGGGTCTTTTTGAGGTTCACAAGAACTTAATGAATGTTTGTCGTTTAATATAAATTTTTGTTAAAAATTCAAAATTTTCATAAATGAATTTGGTCTCGAAATTATGTGTTACATAAACACATGTCTTATTTAATTAATCCACTAATATTTAAAAAAAAAAAAAATGCATGTCTTTTCAATTTGTTTACTATAAGTTATGCCTTTTAGCTTATTTTTATTTCTTTGATACTTGTATAAAAAGTTTGTGGTGACTTACTGGTTTGATCCGCTCCTGATTTTAACGACATGCATTAAATAACATGTTTGTATATTTTGTAAATTCATATTTGCGGGGTTACATTGAGATAGAAAACATGTTGATCACAAAAGAAATATATTATAAATCAAACTAACCAACACGAATAAGACATACGGAGTACTATTTTGTAATGTTACATTTTTATGTTGTGAATGATGGATTTCAGTATTCAGGGTAGGGCTGAGCAAAACCGCCCGCCACCCGACGCCCGATTTCGATACCGACAAACCGATCCCGACCGCTTCCGACCGACTGCTACTCGGTTTGTGTTTTCTGTGATCTCGAGACTCGGGTCGGGACGGGACGAGCCAAAAACCGAGAAAAGACAAGCAGATTCCGACCGATACCGACAAACCGATTCCGACCGATACCGAAACCGACTATACCGAACACTTTCAGGTCGGGACTCGGTTTAGGATTCCGGCCACTATCAGGATCGGGCTTCGTCGGGACGGGTCGGGATGGGTCGGGTTCCGGCCCGATGCACACCCCCAATTCAGGGTTAATGGGTTGGTTCATGTGAAGTTAGTATTTAAAAGTCAATTATTTTGCCAATTAGAGCTCTCATAGATTTACAATCGTCATACTTAATAAATAAAGAATTGAAAAATAAATAAAAATAAATAAAATAAATAAAAACTCACCTTAATTAGTTACAAGGTGTTGACATTTTCTGTAGAATAAATATTTTGAAATCTTTTATTTACAATAAAAATATTGAGTTGTAATTTAGAAACACTATAATTTTTTTTCAACAAATTTGAATATTATTCTAGTAAAAACTCAGATAAATAATTAACGCGTACACTGATTGAAAAAGATACATTCAATAACTGTAGAGATATACTCGTATAATAATTTTCGAATATTATGTAAATCCAAAAACGTGGGTACGAAGTACGAAAGGTCTAGATGGAGGTGAACTGGCCATTGGATGGATAATGATGTGGATGCAATCACAGCCGTCAAAAGTTAAAAGGTAGATTAGATTGCTGATGTGGAAGACAAGGATTGGATGATGATGTGGCAAAATTGGACGTCAAAACAGGTTGGCACATGGCGGCTGCTAACACAATCTATGTGCACCTCATGACTTTTTATTTATTCTCTAGGATTTTTAGTTTGTTGTATGGAAAATGATTCTTGTGAAACTTTTTTCAAGTTACTTCTTTTTTTTTTTCCTTTTTTTTTTTTTTTTTTTCAAATTGTTACTTTTGGTTGAAAAGTAAGGTTATGGTAATAGCAACCGTAAATATTGTGGTCATATTTCTTCACAAAACTACACTCAATCACAATTTACTAATAAGGCAACCGCAACTACAACAAAAAACATAACTCACAAAAATTAATAAGAAAAAACAAATACACATAAGAAAGAGACTGAATCTTTTAGTTGGCTGACAAACCATAATTTTGAAAAGGTGAGGGTGAGACTCGGTTGCATCCGGTTGAGCTAATGGGAGGAACTCGATTGGGGGGTCGATTGGTTGGTGGTAAAATTCGGTTGCCATTAGCATTGGCCTAATGATACTTAGGGTCGTAAATAAATTGAACGATAAACATTTTATGAATCGTTCGGTAAAAAGTTCGTTTATTTATTAAATAAACACATATGAACAATATTTTACGTTCGTTTAACTAAATGAACGAACATGAAAAAAGTCTCTTCCATTCATTTATATTCGTGAACGTTTGATTGTGCGTTTATTAATGTTTGTTTATATTCATTTATTTGTTTATGTTCGTATAACATATCTTTTAATTGTATTCTTTTAAAATTGATTTGTTTAAACAAAACAACACTTATAAAACAAAATATTATGCATAATTTAACAAATTTTATGTTTGTTTTTCTACGTTCTTTTATGTTCGATAGTTTATGTTCGTTTAGTGTCTTAATAAACGAACATGGACAACTCGTTTTCGTAATAAACGAATATTAATAAGAAAACCTGTTCGTTTAAGCATTCGTATCCATTTAGTTATCCAGTTAAAATTAAATGAACATGAACAAGACTCGGTTCATGTTTGTCCTGTTCATTTACAACCTGGTACTACACAAGGTAAACGAATAAGGAAATGTTGTAATGCCAATAAATTGAGACCACGGCACGCTTGTGCTCGAGCTAGATTACGCCTTCGTGATGTGAATTTGAAACTGTTAAGCACAAATTGAGAGTACAAATGGCCTGTGAATACCAACAAGAAGTTACGTTCAATTGATGGATATAATTCGGTTATAGCGAGATCATAATACTTGATATTTGTATGTTTCGCGAGGCTCAAAAAGGTTGATAAGTCAAGTTTTTTATTAGCTCGTGCTTGAACAATCGTAATAGTCGAGCTTTAATCTATAAAAACTCGACACTAATATAAGTTGATAAAAATTAAGGTGGTGGTTGTTTTTTAAAAAATGCCTCTTAACAGCCTCTTAATCTGACTCGTTCAGACGCGATCAAACATTTGGGTCATTAAGTGCGTTTGTTTTTTTTCTTCTCGTTCAGAGGCAGTTAGAGGCTCAAACCTCTTAAGCAACAAGATGTGTAGGGGATGTCTAGTTGGCTCTTAATGTCTTTTAATGTTTATGTGTCGTAATAATAAAATGGCATCATATTCAAATATTTTTTTACAAAAAAACAAACAATATTATTTCATTCAGATTCAGACATTTATGCCTCAGATTCAGATTCAGATATACGAATCAGATTCAGATTCAGATCCTCTTAATAAACAAACAGCACCTAATTAAAAAAACACGCAAAAACTTTTAAGCATGGTGCTAAATTATCAAAAAGTATTCAAAAGTATTATAATATTCAAAAAGAATTAAGAATGTGTTTTGCAATCATTGTTAGACAGTGTTCTAGCTAGCTAGCATGATGTCAATCTTGGTGTAAAGTGAAAAGAAGTTACAGCTCATAAATCGAAACTATAAAGAAACTACAACTAGTTATGGTATTCTTTTAATCAGTAGCGATGAGTCGATGACCATATAGTCTTCCAACATTCTTTTGTTCGGGTGAAGAGTTTCTAGCTAGTTGGTTCACATATCTTCATTTCATAAGTTCGGTATTTGCAACTAATCATATACAAACAAGGATGACATCTATTGCATGCCAGATGCCACATAATTGTACCAACTTTAGTACGTGAAATATGTAGGTTTTGCCAACTCTGCAGTATGAACGAAATGTGAGATATTTGATGTTATACATTGCAACTACAAAAACGGTTATACATATGTTTTTGGTGTCATAATTCACAACTACTGCATAAAATAATTAAACATTTTAGGGTGTCACCTTGCAATATTAACTCGCTACTACAATTATTGAGAAGGATTAAACCCATAGAATATTATTGGAGATAAAAGCGGTTTGTGCCAAGATATATTATCAAGTCGTCAACTTCAATGTTCCAATCTGTAGTTATTTATTTGGTTTGGTGAAGTCATGACCTTACTCTTTGTCACGTACTCGTTGTTTATTTATATATTTCATTCGTTTAAATATGATACGACATTTTTCTATTCAAGTTAATATACAAAGGAATTTTGATGTTGACAAATTAAATACTTAAAACGACGATTAAGTNTATATATAAATTATATACACGATTTGAGATTTTTGCATAGAACTTGGTTATTAGCTGATGAAAGTTGATTAGGAATATAAAATTATGCTTGAAATATTATTTAGAGCTTGTAGAAACAAACTAGAGTCGAAACGGTTGAGTATTGGATTTGTTACTATGTCGAGTTGGGTGGTTTTGTGGCAAACACTTTGCCTCGTAAAAACATACTAAAACTCGATATATAATTATGAGATTTGGCATACTAGTAGACAGCTAGGTGAGAAAATAGATGACATATATATGTCATGTGTAAAAATCGAGAGAACGAAAGTCGTTTTGTAGGCATGAAGCTAGTCGAATTTATGAAAACATAATAAGGAAGTTGGGCTTGAAAAAGTTGGGCCTGGTGAATAGTAATGGACCGAATAGTGTGGTGGGCTGAGATTAATGATTAAGGGTCCGTTTGATATTAATTAAGGATTAGTAAAATTTAATTAGGATTAGGGAAATTAATTAGGATTAAATGAAATGTTTATATTTCGAATAACGTGTAGAGAATTGGTTCCGTCATTTCGTGAATTATATTATGTCGTGACAACGACTAATTAATATAATAAGAAAAATTTTTAAATTTTTCTGAGAAAATGAGAATTAGTAACAGTAACAGAGGATTATTATTTATTAACGATAATCATTACAAAGGAATTTTTACAGGGTTCTACAACAGAACTTTGGCATTCAATACAATCGATTATCTTCAACTTACACTTATGTGGTTAAGTAAAACAGTCCTTTCGAAATAGGCGACATAATTTGATCAGTTGCGCTTCAAGAGAGTATTTTAAGCAACGGGGAAAAACAGTATAACATGTGAACAGAAAATAGGCTTTAAATGGAGTCGAGAATTGGAACTAACATAAAGAAAGAAAATAAGAAAGAAGAAAAAGAAATTATGATACAAAATGATTGAACCACCACACATGTCAAGTCATTTTGTAAGTATAATTTTATAAACTCTTATGTGGATTTTCTCATAAAATATATGTTGCTAATTTACTAATGATGAAATGAAATGTACAAGACCTATCAGCTTGAGCCTCCCTCATATGAGTGGCCATGAACTTCATACTGGATCTGGCCCTATTACTCCTCGTCTTCATACGCCACAAAGTTCCCAGAACCTTTTTGTGTAATGCTCGGGATCAGCCTGCTGGCTAGACATTTCAAAAATATGTAAGATATTAAGTTTCGTTAAGTACTATTTTAATTTTAATTTACGTTATTTTTATAAAAATAACGGTTTTTTGACATGACCGGTAGACAGAAAGCGGTTTTCGAATGCCTAAGATCGCCACATGCTCAAGACTTTCTTACGGTTGTTCCTATTGATGGTTTAGGCCAACACATGTCACCTGTGGAGTATCGTACGGTCCTTAAATACCGCCTAATGATTCCTCTTTTTCCAGGTAATGAACCATGTCCGGTTTGTCGCAAGGCGTGTTTGGACTCATTTGGTGAGCATGCCGTGCATTGTAGAGAGCTCCCCGGCTTTAAGTACAGACATGACATGGTTCGTGATGTGCTTTTTGATGTACTTAAGCGTGTTGGGGTCTCCGCAAAGAAAGAAGCACCCGTGAATTTCTTGACTGACCCTCGGGAGGGAAGATCAACACTTAGACCAGCGGATGTTTTGGTTTTTGGTTGGGCAGGAGGTAAGCATGCTTGTGTGGACCTAACAGGTGTTTCCCCTCTCGTGGGATTGAGGAGTGGAGGTTTTACTGCAGGGGAGGCTGCTCTTAAAGCTGCCTCATGCAAAATGACCAAGCATGAGAAAGCGTGCATTGATAATCAGCACGAGTTTATACCTTTCGCGTTTGACACTTTTGGTTTTCTAGCACATGATGTTGTAGTCTTCCTCAACAGAGTTCAGCGGGTCATGCATTCTAATGTGATGACCCCTAGATCCATGAATGTAGTTTTTCAGCGGATTAGCTTTGCAATCCAAAAAGGGCTGGCGGCGCAGCTTGTTGCCCGTTTGCCTTCAATTGCTTTATGTTAATTCAATTTAGCTTCCGTTCTTAACTTTTAGACGTCAAAAGAATTAACAGAAGTTTGACATCATTTTATGCACAAGATTATCATCTAATCATTTATTTATTTGTTGTCATGTGTTTTTTAACCAAAATTTTAAGTTTGTAAACCGAATTTGTTAATGTATGTGATCACTAGAACTTTCCATTTAATGTCTAAGTTATACTCCTTTGTTAGTTTGTGACGAAAGAATTTGGTCCTCCTTATTACTAAATCCTGGCTCTGTCCCTCACTCAACGTAAATACCTTAAATGAGATCATTAAGGATTGTTCGGATATCGCTAGCCATAACTGTTTTTAGATATTCAATCTCGTTATCATTGTGTGTCTTAATTGGACAATTTTCTCGATGGTAAAAAACAGCGAAAACGAATAAAATGTTTTGTTCAGGTTAATCGAGGCTGTCTAGTCTTTGACTCAGATTTACACGTCTTAACTAAAATATCTTCATCACATTTTTGTGATCGTTTCGACCACCTCCATCACTCCTCTAAATGTGTATAAAATGAGGTTTGAACTCTAAATTTCTTTTAACAAGGTAAACGAGGTCATTCGGCAATAAAAATTAAATGTTGTTTCTTAAGTTCCTCTTTGTTTCTAAACGAGCGGGAAAGCCCGCGCGTTGCTGCGGGTTATTTTTGTAAAATTGTTGTTAGGGAGAGTTGTAGTAGCGGAAGGTTTTATCTTATTTTTTAGACATTATATTTGTGTCCAAAGTGTTTTGTTTGGCTATAGTCCAAATCGGTTAAAAATTTGTGATACATTTAAAAAGGAATTTTGTTGTTATTTTTGGTTTATGTATATGTATAGAGTTAAGTTAATAATCTGTGTTAATCGGTTTATTTTTATTTAGTGCTGCTTAACTCAAATACGTAAAAAGAAAAGAAAAAGAAAAAATTTGAAATATGTAGATTTTATGAGTTTGAGCTGTTGGGCCTGTTGGGTTACGAAAATTGCATCTAAGACTAAGCCCGTTATCAATGACCGACATATTTAATATAAAATCTTTGTCGTCTCATTTAATGAGTTAGGGTTTTCAGACACATTTAATTAGATCTATTTTTCACAATTAATTGTGCAGCTCTACTTTGTGACTAAAACTCGATGGCTGGGCGATTTCCAAAGTGCCAGAAGACTGCTAAAAAGATTGGGAACAGGAAGATTTACAAAGTTCTTGAGGAAATATTTTTTAGGGAAAAGAAAGCATACGAATGTGATGAAAGGGAATATAATGAAAGGATTGAAGAAGTTGAAGCTAGGGTGAGTTTTAGACGTGGGATAATCACTGAGCTAGAAAAGTATGGGTTTGATGATGTTGTAGATGAGCCTTTAGCTGTGTTAAAAGCTGCTGTGGAAGATGATTTGGGTGAGATAGCTAGGCTGAGTCAGATGAGTCATCTTGCCACTCTTCGTGCGGCGGAGAAATCGAGGGTTATGAAGAAGATGAGGATTGTGGCATAAGGTTGTTAATCTTAGTCTCTTTTGGGTGTCTAATGTTTTTAGATATAGTATGGTTTTATCTTTAGTTGGTTTTTAAAAATGTTATGAAGATGTGTCAATTACTTAGAACTGGGACTGTAGGTAGGATGTCTTATTATGTATGCAGTTGTGGTGTTAATCCTTGTAGTGTTTTGTTGTAAAAATCTAGAAGGTGGTTTGTGTAATAAAAATGCACTTTTGTTTTTTGTTTCTTTGTAGTTGGAAGGGTTAAAAGTAGTTTTGATCAGACTGTTTGTAGTGTAATCTATTATGATATCTATGTATAGATTCTGAATTTTGGGTGGAATAGATTCTGTAGAATAGTTTTTGGCAGAAATTATATGTCTGTTAGTCTTTGTTTTTTTTGTTAAAGTGACTTTAAATTAGCAGGGTGTTGTCATTGAGTTTAGGACTTTTTTTGTGGCTAGGAAGGATTATTCGTATTTGGTAGGTATAGTGCATGTAACAAATGTAGTTAGCATTGTTACTGTTGTGGTTTGGTTGAGTAAACTGTTTCTAGTTACATATGTTGCCTATATAAGCAGTATTCATTTATATATGAGTGTCAGTTATATTGAACAGCCAGTGTTTNAATTCAAATAAAATTATGTAAAAAAAAATCTGAAACGTGTTATAAAGTTTGTGATTAATAAATGATAGAAAATAAAAAAAAGTTTGATAATTTGTTTGCAAATTCAAAGATGAGTTAAATACATTTCAATAGCTTCTTCAAGCTTCTCTTATAGCTATCTACAAGGGAAGACCAAAAGATTGAAATGTCATTCACTCTCCAAATGCAATAGGGGGTAGCTAAATTGAAAAAATGTGACAAAATATTCAACAAAAAATAGTGGCCATTAAGGTGGTGTAAAGTGTGAAACGTTAGCGTCTACCTTTGTCCCGGTCAATAGGGATTCCCTTTTTCCGTTTCTACCCCGGCCCGCACGATACGGCTTAAAGGCTATTTTACTACAAATAGTTGTCTTGGATTACATTTATGTTAGAATATTGCATTCTTTAGACATACACAAATGAAACGTTAATATATTCAAATACATAAGTGCATAACGAATTTGCGACAATAGAATAAGATATCTTAGCTAGTGGTAGTTTGATAGGTTTATTAGAATTTTAGTATAGTAATATCTGTGATTAAGAGATAATATTATTGAACTCCATATGAGGCCTTGAGATTCTTATATGAAATTGAGAATTGTATTTCGTATACTTTAAATTCAAATTAATTATCAAACGTATTCTTCTGTATTTAAATTTTCAAAGGAACCCGAAGAAAACAAATACACTTTAGGACTTGCTTTTGCCACAGTTTCTCTTTTACATATTTTTAAAACACATAAAGCACATGTTAAAAATATATTGATCGTCCTGTCTTACAGTACTTGATACTAGGGTTGTAAACTAGTTGAGTTTTTACTTTTTATTGAGTAACCTGAACTCGAGCTCATTAGAGCCTAGTTTTATGGAGCGTTGAGCTTGAACCCAAAAGATAAGCTTGAAATGTTTAGCCAAAACAAACACCCACTTCACAAGTCATATATTCCTACTTTTTTTTTCCCTTAACAAATTCAATTCCGTTTCTTACCCATTCCATTTTTCACAGAACTAAAAACAAAAAAGTGATAAAAATAACGTCTGAAAATCTCGCCAGAGCTCATTAATGCTCTCCACATTTCATTTTTTGAATGAGCTCATTTTTGTCTTGGATAAAAAATTGTTTTATATATATATATATATATATATATATATATATATATATATATATATATATATATATATATATATATATATATATATATATATATATATATATATATATATATTATGTATTACTAGACGAGTACTCGTGTATAACAACGAGATTTTATAACGGCAGATAGTTGTAGTGATAAAAAAAAGTTTATGGGTTATAAATGAAAATTAATAAAAGTTTAAAGATTTGGGGATTAAACACGATTTAAACTGAGTGAAAATAATATGAGTTACATAAACGAAAATAATAGTAATAAAAGTTTATGTTTTCCATATATAGTTATCTTCATTTTTCACTTTGAAGAATATAGGTTTTTTCATATATAGACGAGTACTCATGCATAGCAACGGAATTTATGGCAACATATAATTTTAGTGATAAAAAAAAAGTTTATGGGTTATAAATGGAAAATAATAAAGTTTGAGGATTTGTGGATTAAACATATTGTTTTGAAACCCGGTTCGACTCGGGTGGTTCAACCGGTTGTACCGTTCCGGTCGGAAAACGGGCCAATTTAAACCGGGTCAACCCTACGGGTTGGGTCAAAACGGGTCAAATTTAATCGGGTCAACCCACCGGGTTTGAAGTGCGATTTTCGATATGTATTAATAGTTTCATTTTGAAACATATGTGTATTAATAATTGAAATTGCTCATAATTAATTGTTTCAACATTTCACATTTAATTTTTTCAACATTTAACTTTCTTGACTTTTCACTTTTCACTTTGACCATTTTGTTTTATAGATAGTACTAGATTCCAAGCCCGCCCCCACAGGGCGGCTAGCGTCACTACATTGGTCGGCCATAGTCCTCGTAAATTTAGCTTGATGAATTGTAATGGTAAATATTAAGATATAATCAACAACTGATCAATTGTACCACATAGAAAAATGACATTTAAACATGATATTAGATAATATGCACCAAAAAGAATTTAAAACATTAAAATTTCAAAATAAGAGTAAAGAGATAAAATACAATTCATAATTTTTCAAGTAACATAAAACAAAAAGATAGAATAAATTAATCTTAATAAGCTCCACTCCTTCAATTAAATATCTCAAATGTACTCCCAATTTGATGGTTAATGTATATCATAGGCGGACCTGAAAATTATGTATATCGATAAATGAATTAAATATATTTTACAAAATAATTATCTCATTATAAAAAACAATGAGTATTGGATACATAAACATACCTTTCCCATCAACATAAACTCTAGCATTTCCTATTTTCATCAAAAACTTATCACAATTCTCAATAGCTTTAATGTAATCAAGCAACTTTTCCGCCATTATATCCATTACTAAACATGTAAGTTTAATCCCCCTGAAAAAACAAAAAAACCAAAACAAAATCAGTCTATGCAATTTATAAATCTTGTTTGTTAATAATAAATTTTAACATAGTATATTTATAAGATATACTTAAATAATTAACTATAATAAGGAAGAAGAGTAAGATTACAATGTATCCTTTAGCTTGAGAGGTAACATCTTCGTTTTACATCCACAAACTTCATAATCTGTAAGTTTATACTCCCAACTAAATACTTCTCCTTCAATATCTATAATACATGTAAGATTAAAATTTATTAAAAAAATGAAAATATGTAAATTAAAATATCCATATTATATAAAATTGTACATATTGAATCACATACCAACAGGTAATTCTGTGTTTAGATTCAGTGACATTATGTCAGAATACTTCGTGACTTCGAATCCAAGTTTATTAACATTGCCATCAAATGCATTTGACCGACTCGCAGTTGCGAATCCATCAAAGCTTATTTTGTATGGATGTTCTGTGTATTTGTAACTTGTGTTATTAGGAATAACATTAAAATTGCTCATAAGAATAACCATATCTTCTTTGAAATACTTATCAAGAAACGCCAATCGACCATTGTTCACGATAACATGAATCTTATCATCCTGGGAAATAAGGATGATATAATAAATAATTTGATAAAAATACGTGTATTAAACGAATGAAAAAAATAATTAAAGAAAAAAAAGAAACAAAAACTTTTCGTCTAGGACAATCATCTCAAAGTGTCGATGAGTTATTGGCATAGATGTTGCCCTGTAACACCATTTCCTTAACACTTTTACATTAATAGTGCAAGGATTTAGTTCTGGTGTTAGCTTACTGATATAAGTCTTTCGTTTTGACATCTTTGTTTGTATACACGATTTAGAGATTTGTGAATTAGGGTTAATAGTGTTATTTGTTCGGCGAGTATATATAGATTATTTAACACAACCTAAGTAGGAAGGAAACCACAATCAAGATAATTACTGTTTTTAAAAAATCGTATAATATATCCATTATATTTGTTAACATGTTTAGGAAATCATAATAATTACTAAAAAAAATAAACAAATAAGTATATCAAAATAAAACAAAAATAAAAACACACAAAGTTTTTGGCTATTATTAATATAAAATCGAAAATAAAACATCTAATACATAAACATAAAACTATCTTTATTAAAAACGCAACAGTCATGTAAAATCAAACCTCAAATATTTAAAACGTTAACACTAAACAATTATTATTAACGAATGTAGCATTCACATTCTTCAGCAATACATTTACACGTTTGTTGACACGAACGGCAGTAACAGTTATCATCTTCATATTCATCTTCTGAATTTTCACAATTCTCGTATTTCCATTTATCCCACCACTCTTTTTCTTTCATGACATCTAGTATGTGAATACATTTTTTCCTTTTCCTCCTTTGTTTTCAAATCTTCAACAATCAGTGTTTTTTTTTCTCAATAAGTTTTAATTCAGTATTTGTAGCATTGATCTCTAACGTATGTAAAGCAAATTCATCGTCTTTGATAACTTGCTCTGACTCTATGTCCTCAGCACTGTTTAACTCCATAGTTGAAGAAATTAGTGTTGGTGATTTCATATTAGTTTTGTGGATGTGGGAATAAAAAATATACGACTAAGGTTAACATTGATTTTGTTTTTCGGGGAGCATATATAGATTATTTAACATACTCTAATTGTAAAAGGAAACTTAATATTATATAAAATCGGTACGGATAATGTATATNCTTTACCATGATGACGGTCAATTAGAGACGGTTTAGTGACGATTTAGTGACAGAAAAACTGTCACTAATTTCAATTTCGTGGCAATCACTAATAACAACAAAACTATAATAAGTAATGTTCCAACAGTGTTTACAAAAGCTTTTTAAAAAATGGTTTCAACTCCAAATTTTGATGAACTAAAAGATGCATGTGGTTCTGATGACATTAAGGATTGCTTTAAGTTTTTGTTTGTTCAAGAGGACACTCAGAATGAAGGTTTTATTAGGAAAGTCTCAGAATGGTCAAATGGATTACGTCAGAATATTGTAAAATTTGGTGACCTTATGGATGAGGGGCAAACTTTTAGTCACTTTGATGTGCCAGCTATGGATGGTTTAGAATGTTTGATTGAAGCGCAAGCAACGAACGGTGAAATTCTACAGGCAGTGGTTCGTTTGTTGGATGTGTTGCGTGAAGCTCGAGCTCAAAAGCGTCGTCATGTCATGGTGATGGAAACACATGATGATTGATAATGATCGCTGAGTGTATTAGTTGTTGTGTCTAGTAGTCGGTGGATGTTCTTTAGTTTAATGTTTGTTGTTGTTGTTGTCAGTTGTTAGACATGATGTATGGTAACGTCTGTGTGTTACCATTTGGTACTTACGTTGGTTCTTGTATTGTGTTAGTGGAATGAATAAAAAGTACCTTGTTTATATTTTAGGCATGATGTTTTTAATAACTAATTTTTTTTCATACATCTGCGTTACGCTTTAGTATAGCGTAAGCATGTTACAAAGTAGGTAGCATCATGGTAGATACCTAATAGGTTTGGTTTCATGCCATAGGCATTTTATTTTACATACATATTTAGAATAGCATTTGTTTTTCTTTATGCTCATAAGCATAAGACTGACAAAAGGATGTGCCACAGATGGAATTTTTTAGGTTCAACAAAGGAACCTATTCTTTTTTAGTCTTCTTTGTATCCTTTGCTTTTTCTTGAAATAAGATTCGCTTAGCACTTGCGGATCTGGTACTCTTTTGTTCTTGCGCCTTGACTGGTTGCTTAGAGAAATCAGTTTCTATGTGTGGTGGTGTTTGACCTGCTGTTAATAAAGAAATTTTTATTGACTGCAAATTTGTGGCAATGCGAAAATCTGAGTATGAGTAATATTTTTAAAAGCAAAGTTTCTTGCCTGGGTCATGTTCAGTGCCTTGTAATTCAGTTTCTGCTTCAATTATGTGTTGAACTGGTATATTTGAAACAGAATTCAGTCCAATTAGTATGTGTTATCATATTTTTTTAATGGGATACAAGTTCTTACTGTGTGTTGCTTCTGCTTGTGTTTCAGTGGTTGCTGGCAGTTCTGTTTTCACATGTTGTGTTGCGACGGGAGTGAAGTTCATGATAGCAAGGAGTTCGTCTTCATCAGGTATGTTTGCTGTAAGACCCATGGATGCTTGCTGTGGTGCTTTGGAACCTGGAATAAAAAAAAATATATGACACTTTAGTTGTTATAAATATTATGGCACTATGGATAACATACAATTTGGATGCTAATTGTTTTACCTGAGGTTGTGTCCTGTACTTGTGTTGTAATGACTGGCTCATCTAGTGTTCGATGAAAAATGAATTCCGGTGGACCTTGTTTTGTAGATGTATTGAAATGAAATTGAAAAATGTGATTTTTCCCAGTGATTGCATGCAATCTCTGTGGAATATCTCGTGGTCCAGGATAGTTTAAAGCCATTAATGAGTTACAGTCGATGCCAACGATTTTATCTGCTTTTGGTGTGAAAAATGTCATTGTTGCGGTTGCGGTATTGTCTGTTAGATTTCCTTTGAAGTTGTATCTGCATGTTTCAAAAAACTATGTAGCATATTTTTTTTGTGTGTAAACATATTGCATAAGGGGAAGTTACCTGTAGGATGGTTTTTCTAATGGTCCATGAGCACGGCAATCAAAAACACCATCATTTTCCCGAACTTTTTGGATGCAGCTTGTACACGATGGATAATACCAATCTTTTGATGTTTGAATGGATGTTATGTTTCCTTCGCATGTGAAGCGAACACCCTGTCAAAATTTTAATAATTTTTTTTTGTTACATAGGTTATAGGTGGATTGTGTTGATCTAAAATTTACTTGACTTGCCTCATATGTTTTAGGAGCCTGTGTTAACAATACCGCCAACGGAAACCTGTTTCTCATTTTTTCCTTTTCTATGTCTTCATATGAATGCCTAACGATTTCCAAAGGTGGATTTAGGTTGAACAGCTCCCTGTATCTGTTTGACATATATAGAACCATGAGTCTAAAAATTGTTAAAATAGTTAGATTGTATAAAAGTAGAATTATTTCTTACTCTGCTTGGTATTGCTCAAGTTGCGGGATTTTTGGATTTATGTAATAGTAAGTGGCTGGTGTGGAAGACAATTGGAGTTTGTTGTAGTATCTTGAAACTTTGCATGAAGTGACTGCTATGATTACAGGCTTTTCCAATTTATCGATCTCTTCTTTTTGGAATGTCTCAGCTAGATCATCCCAAAGTGTTAGCTCAACTGAGTTCCGGCTGTTTGTAAGAGATATTTGTTGTCATGAATGGATATAAAATAGCTATGGTTTATTTGAATTTGTAATAAAGTGTGAGAGAAAACTTACTTGAGGTTCTGTATTTCCACTTTTCGCATTACCATTTGGTCTTTGTTTGGATCACCTATTGTATCCGCTTCTCCTGAGCTTATGTAACATCCAATATAATCTATTGAATTAAGATATAAGTTAGCGTATTAGAGGTAAAAAATGGTGAGAGCAGTAGTTCATATGTCGTTGATTAATCATGTTTGTTGACAGGTACATATTTTATTGAAGAAGACGATATGTTTCATGATACCTGTGAGAACTGGATACTCTCTGCGACTTTTGTCATCAGGATCAACTATTCTGGATGGTAAACGGTTGTAAGAAATGAAGTTAAAGTAGTGGTTGGGGAAGCCATCATTTGGTATATCATCAAATCTAGTGAATCTAGTAAACCCCAAAGACGTTTTGTTCTGGAGCGTTTGTTGCCAATTCTCTGTTGGGGTACACATGAATCCTGATATTCGGTAAGTTTTTCCAGGTATGAGGATTTTTTTAAAGTGGTTTATTTCAGAAGCCTCGGTGTTTCCTTGAATTGCGTTTCCCTGGTTATGTTAAAGAGTCGGTTTACATTTATTTCAATATAGTGTATTGTATCAAAAAAGTTATGCAAGCATGATTGTACCTCTCTGTCTAGTAAAATTGCACGGCAGCCTTTTTCAGTTGTGTCTGGTGGTTCTCGTGCCATCCACGCTCTATAAATTTTTGCCTCGAGTACTTTGTTCCTGTCATTTGGTTTTAGATCTTTGATATTAGATTTGACTTCCAACATTTTCTGTTTGCCTTTTGGTTCCATAGGAGTGATGCTAGACTCTGCCATCCTGCATATGGTAAAAAGAAAAATGTAAGATTCTTAGGTTATTCCACTATATTTTAACAAAGAAGATAAAAATGCTAATGCAATGTAGGTAAAGACGTAAGCGGCATCCCTTTTACCCAAAAAAAAAAAAAAAGACGTAAGCGGCAAATGTATGTTGTATCAGGGTGTGCAAAAATAGTTAGTAATAATGTTATTTAGCTAGGTAATGTATCTATGTGAACTAATAGAAAAGGGTTAGTCACTTGGATGTTGCTGTTGCGGCGCAGAACATGTTGGATATGATCCAGTAGGTGTCAAAATATCTGTTACTGAAAAGGTATTCTTTTGACTGGTATTCTCATCCAAATAGTCCAATGTATTTTCAGTATTTGTTGAATCATTTTGGTTGTCTATTGTTCTTGCATTTGGTGTAGATATTCCATGCTGTTGTCGCAGAATAGGCCACGTTTCATGTGACGAAACCGTGCTGAATACATTTGTTGGCGAAAAGATATGGTTTTGGCTGGTACTTTCTTCTAAATAATTTGGTATGTTTCTATGATTTGTTGAATCATTGTCCCCTTTTTTTTTGTACTTTCATTTCCTAAATCTCTTATTATGAATCTTTTAGGCATGTTAATGGTTATGCATCTAAAGTGCTAGTAAATAGACAATGTATATCAACCACACGAAATAAGAAATGGGTGCAAAGCATATGGTGTATGAAATAGCATAAGTAAACAGCATAGGTAACAAATATATATGGATCAAAAGTAAAGTAATTTTTTGGTGTGCATCAAACCACATTTGAAACAGTTAGTACATGCATGTATGAGAATACATTATTGTAAAAAAGAAGCTTGAAATTCATATATAACTCCAAAATAGCTTAGCAAATGCATACCTGTGTATGAGACAAATTTGTATTTGCTTGTTTGATTCCTTCCTAAAAGGTGAAATGGTGCTTGCAGGTATGGAAAGAAGGTATTTGGAATTTTCTGGATTTCTACCAAGATCGTTTTTTTTTTTTTTTTTTTTTACAGCCTTATGTACAAAACATATGGTATGTAAGTCGGTTCCAGAACTATTTTACTGCTGTAATAGTAGTAATAAGGACGAATGAACAGCGTTTTCTTGTACATCCACCAATAGGTAAATGCAAAGTGTGTACTATACACCAACCTATTGTGTACCACGCAAATACTGGCCACATTTTGGACCTTAATCACACGGTAATGACATTTTTAAAGCCACAACAGTAGTAATTAGCAAGAATGAACAGTTCCGTAGGACGAATGAATAGTGATTCGATGTACATCCTCCAATAAGCAAATGGAAAGTGTGCGGTATAAACTTTGATATTTTCTACCAAACAAATCTGGGCCACATCTTTGCGATTAATTACACCTTAATGACACTCTTTAATGAACTATTGTAACAGTAGCATATTTTGGGTTTTAGTATATATATATAACGAGGTTGTAGGCCCGCGCGTTGCAGCGGGGTATTTGTACACGATAGTATTGTAGGCATCGAAAATGTAATTTTCTTTTAAACGTAAATATATTTTAAAAATATGTTTTTAAAGGTGCCAACCTTGTTGGTAAATGGGTAAAGAGTTAAAAATTTCTATCAATTTAGTAGTAGAAAATAAGGGGTTACTAATAAAAGCATACATTTGTATTAAAACACATTTAATATTTCAAAGCTAGCCACGATTCAAACATTAAAACTGGCCACATTAAGGTTGTCACTACCGTAGCATACGCAATTGCGTTAAATTAGCAACATGATACAAATAAATCTTGCCTATAAAAAAAAAATCAAGGTTTTATATTTTGTTTCATTTTTTCCTTTGAGGCGCCTTGTCTTCTGTTTTGATATACTTGACTCAGGAGATGTTTCCATTTAACCAAACCCTGCATGATTTAAGATAGATGGCCTCTGCTTATATTTCAAGTAATGTTGTGTTTTAATGTGTTTGTTGCAGAATGTTGTTATTCAACCAATAAAAGTTACATAATTAAAAATAGCGGATGACAGAAGGAACCTGAAGCTATATAATTACAATGTTGATGTGATCTTGTGCAACATCATAAATCGAGTCCAAAACCTCGTTCACTATTAGTTGATTCTGTAATTCTTACTTACCTGCACGTATTTAAACACAATAGGAAAAAGTTGTAGGTATTGTTAATGATATAAGCAATGAAAAAATTATCAACAAATGAACAAACCCACTGCACCAACCCACTGAACAAACCCATTGAACCAACAGAAAAGCTTTTCATCATCATAAATGACGGCTATCATTTAAAAGTATGAATACAGAAAAAGCCGCTAGCGAACAAAAAAGGTAATGCAAACTGATAGTAATAACATGAAACATGCTTAGAGCAAACATAAAATGAAGCGTACATCTACACTGTCATTCAATTACACTCATGCCAAGTTCATAAGTCACACATAAACATCTTTTTAAAGCTGTGATTTGAATCAAAGGCCTAAAATGAACCCCTATGTTTACTATTCTGATCATATACATATTTGAGGTAAAACAAACTGCGTAAGTCATTACATAAATAAAATCAGTTTGTGTTTCCATATAGAAAACTCACCATGATTAAATCAGCTCAACTTTGGTGCTAGCTATTTTCAATTTCTTCGTCTGCAGCTGAAATGGTTTTGACACACTTCATAGGAATACGGCAGCCGGTTTCACTGCAACACACATATATCATTTGTCAATTCTAATGCATGAAATGGAACCAAGTAACTTCGAATATGGTACCAGGTACCTTAACTCTACAATTTGCAAATAGAATAATGACATTATCTCACCTTCCTTTTTTGCACATCTTTTCACAAAGCATTAATGGCCATCCTAATCCCAAAAACTCGCTCTTTCTTCACACCCAAGCCCACCCAAAATGCCTACTCACATTCTCAAATTGCTGATTCATTTCCTTCCTCTCCAAACAAACCTTCCCAACATCACTTTCAATCATACCCAACTTGCCATATATCTCATCAACCAATCTCATTTCACCCGCCTCCTAACTGCCTACACTGCACTTTTGACGTCGTCACAACATCGGCGTGGATTATCAATCAACAAACATCAGCACCGGTGCAATACAGACCTGCTGCGTTTCAGTTACGAAAGAACAAATTTAGCTATTCTGATCCTGTTACGCTCTAACCTGAAACATGTTAACCATATATCAGCAATTTAAATTAACATTCACAAAATTCCTTTTTAGATTAACTATTTAAATTCCAGTAAGTAACGTCCCACTAAATATCACGTCCCTGTTAATGATGACAGATATAATACCCATTACTGAGCATTCAACCAAAATAACTCAAAAAAAATTCTCACAGGCCTACATTATTATTACTCAAAAAATTCGTTACCACTCTGCCTTTTCTTGTATGAAGACCTCTTACACAATTTCAATTTATTTTTGTCGTTTGATTTAGTTTACTACACCATGGCTGAAAGACCATATTCAGTTTATTTGTGTCATTTGATTCAGTTTACTACACCGAGGACATGTTAAAGCTTTTTGGTGGCGCAACTGCTCCCACCTGAAACATAACTACTATGGTAAGTATCACTAATAAAAGCCAAATTAACATTGCAATTTGAGTAGTAATTTAATCATTATCAGAAACATTTTATCTTAACGTAGTAAACGACGCTTGTAATATTCAAGTCATGATGATATCATGTGGAAAGAATTTGCACTAAAAGAGATATCATTACAAACTTTAAATTAAATAGATGAATATCAGCAACATAATTATTAAAATGTTAAACATTACTCATGAAAAAAAAAGTAATCACTTGAAAAAATAACACGAAAGCGCCAAAAGTTAAAACTCTCAAACAAATAATAAACAATAAGCAAAGCCTGGTTGTGTGGGCTCGCTACGCCTTCTAGGCTAGGGGCCATGTAGCCACAATTGCCGTTCAAAAAAAAAAATAAGCAAAGCCTAGAATGAAGCAAAGGGGGTGTCTGGCATTACGGTTTTACTGTGATTATGTGATATCAAAATAATAAGGTGTATCATTAAAGGTGATGCTGTTTCTTTTGTTTAAAATTGTGAATCAGATGTTTAAGTGGGTGTTTAGGACTGCTTATATATATAGCTTATGAGATTATTAGCTCATTCAGGATTGGTGATGAAGAAGGTGTTTTGTGTTTAGGGACGCAAAAGAACAAAAACTCAAAACACCATCTTCATCACCAATCCCAAATGCCAAACACACCTAAATCCAAATCTACACAAAACAGGTTGAGAGAGCCATCTGTTACGCAAGACAATATATCAGAATAAATCATAATTGTCATAGTAAAACGCAATAAAGCATGAAAAATAATACAATAAAAATATCATTTGAATCCGAACTTTTAAATTTTTTTTGTAAAGCTTTACTATCATTTTTACTTACATGTGGTTCTTGCGGCTTCTTGTTGAGGTGTCGTATCAGGTTGCAAGTAAGAAGGTGTCACTAACCCCTTCCTTGAATCACAGTAGTAGTTGTAGGTGAACATCAAGTGGGTTTATTGAGCATGCTGCATTCCGTAACTTTAATATCTGCAAACAGAGATGCCAATAAATGAGTACTTAAAGAAAAAAAATCAGAAAAAGGCATAACGGACTAACCGTAAAATATAAGCTGTTTTACTAAATACCGCAACTACAAACTTCAATCCCTTAGCGGTAATAGAAATTGTTTTCAATAACCCGAGCGTATAAATTAGAGTGCTTTTATTGATGGGATTTCAAAACCAACATTCATGTAACAAAAACTAAAAATAAAAAACGCACCTTTCTCTACATCTCCTCTTTCTTACAACGCCTTTCTTCATCCTTCAGTAATAACTTCCTCCTCCTGCAACTTGACCAACAAAAAGTATATGAAATTATTAAAAGATAGCAGTTGAATGTCCAAATAAAGGCTTGCAAAAACGTTTGTGGTGAGTAATTTACCTCATTAGCAGACCCCTCATTATCCCGTATACATTTGGCTGAGAAAACATACTCCAGTATGTCACTGTTGTCATCGATCCATTGTCCCTATATCTATTCACAACCTCAGTCTGCAAACAAATATTATAAAAAAAATCAGAATTGGGTCGGCTAAAATTTGGGTACCTTTATTGAGTTTGAGTTTTTTTTTACCTGTTTAAGAACCGGAGAGGAAGCATCAAGTTTTAGGACAATGTTGTTCCCTGGAGCAATATCAGTAGGCGTAATTCTTAGAGCTCCCATTCACTTCACACATGCTATTTCGTAGGCCAGTGAATGGTTGTACGAACATCGCTTTGACATCGAAGTTCTTCTTTCCTGTCTTCATGGCCTAATTCATGTCCAGACTTGCCTTTGCTAGCAGCAACATCAGCACCGTCCTGAAACTTGATGCTCAGGACACAGGTAGCGAGTGATAGGCATTCTGGTTACTGCTCCTTAAATCCAATCTACAATTACATAAATCACAATCAATCTTCGAAGGAACACATTTTAACCCAGTAATCAAAATACATTATAATAAAGCCGCAAACAGAGACTATTTTTACCCATTTCATTAAAATCTGCTTCTTTACAAAATAAGCTGAATTGAAATGGTACCTGTTGCAGAAGTTCACGGTGCGTCATTGCCTGTTAGAGCTCTTGCTAATGCTTCTGTTTGAGTTCCCAAAACAGACCTGAAAAGCATAAACTCAGGGTTACCACATAAGCCAACACCGAAGACTCTTAAAACCAGTTCCAAGCCGAATCAGTTGCACCTAAAACAACAATAGTCATTAAGCAGATGCGCGAGAAAACTACTCACCAACTACACACGTCAAGATTAAGTATTAAGTATGCTCTCTAGTAGGCGAATCAGGAGCAGATTTACCAAACATACCCAACAAATCAATATCACCACCCATAACTGACAACAACTCTAATGAAACAATCCTTTATTTTTGTATGCATATGTTATTATATTCAAAGGCGAGCAATCAGATACAACTTATTTTAATCACAAACAATCAGTTCCAATAGCCAATACCGAAGGCTCTTAAAATTACGAAAACACAATAAACCATATACGAACTTTACTTGCACAGTTTCCACGACTCCTATTACTAAAACACAATAATAATCTATAATTTGGACCGTAAAAAACACACAATTCAAAATTTAAATCCAACAAACATAACGGTAATTCGAAAACTTGAGATAACACAAAACAGACCTTCAACTGACTCCCTCTCCTGCAAAATGAAAATCCCTCAAACTCCTCATCTTTCCTGTTACAAAAGAGCATAACATAAATTACCAATCCTTAACACAAAAACAACAAAATCTTCAAATTACAATAAAACCCTAATCCGAAAATCCATAACCTTATCAACCCTAATTAAAACCCCAAAAAAAATTCTAAATCGAAGCAGAATTTATTTGATTATTGATAAATTAAATACAATAACATAAAAATTATAGCTAATTAATTCATCAGGGTGATTTCGCCCAAATTTATTTTTAGGGTTTGCTTAGAATTTTTTTATAAAAGTGTTTAGCATGATCAATAAAATTAATAGAAAACACAAACCAAGTGAAAAAAATCTAGATAATCTTACCTGATTTATCATCATATTTCTCAATAATCTGTTAGTGAGTGTGTGTTTGTGTTTTCTGGGTTATGAAGAATCCAGAAGAGGTGTATGTGGCTGGGAAAATGAGTTAGTACAACTGATAACAAATGGCGAAAACACAACCCTCTCACAAATTAACTGACCCATTTAAAAATTAAGATGGGTCGTGCCCAAGTGGTAGCGCCTTTTTTTTTTTTTTTGTCATCATTTGTGGCTATGTGTGTATTTGTCTGTGTGTTTTCCGGGTTGAAGAATGTGTGTGTTTGTGTGTGTGTTTTGTCAGTCGAAGAAAGTGGGAGAGAGTTCTGGAAGGGAGGGAGTAATATTATAATGGATGGCTACAGTAGATTGCAAAAGAATTTTGGGGAGCAGTACTGTAGCTAAGCTCCTGGTAAATGTAATATAGTATAATGAGCATACATTGTGTAATTTTTCCTTCTTTGATTAATTTAATATATTGATGCTTCAAAAGAGAAAGAGAAAAGAAGAAGAAAAAAAAAAAAAAAAAAAATAGTACATACATACATACATTGTATCAAGACTATGCTCTGACTAAGCTCGTGCTAAACACATGCATTATATTAGATTGTACTAATAGCACGTATTAAGCGCTTACTTCTGAAAACGGTATCAACAAGGTTTTTTTTGGTTTTATCTTTCATTACAAGAGTTTATGTATGACACTACTAACCTACAAGGAAAAGTCACCAACACACTTAAGTTCTCTTTTTGTNCGTCTGTGTTTATTGAGCTTTCAGCGCCATGCGCTTTGCTTCGCTTTATAAAAGAGAGAGAGCCTTGTCTTGAGAGTGAAAAGAAAGGGCAAGCGATAGAAAGGATAGTCCCTCGCGCGTTCGCGAGAAAGGTGAGTCTAGTAGGTGGACGTATCGAACCGAAATAAGATCTAAGATTGACATCTTGATACAAGCTCTTCTTGGCTTGGACTAGGAGGGGAGGGTAAGGTCTGGTTGTATGGCATCTATGTTTAGCATTGACTATCTATCTCCTTGCTAAGGATATTGCATTTTTCTAGACATCGATCTTTCATATAGCAAAAGAATGGTTGCTAGGAAGACTGGTCGTTATTCCCCTTTCGTTCTAGTTAATAGCTCTAGGCAACTACCTAACGGACTAAGAAGAAGGGCCAAGAAAGAGAAAAGGAAACTGAAAAAGAGCTTATAAGGTAAGCCCTTGCTTGTTCTTGTGCTTCCGTTCAAGATCTCCCCTCTCCATTCTTTGAGTTCGCTTTAACATTTCCCATAACGGGGCGGGGTTGCGCGCGAGCCGAGTGACGTAGGTGCACAAGAGTGCTTCGCGCCACAACCATCTCTTTTTCGTACATTTCTACTGGTCCAGACATTCGAATAGCGAACGAAAGACCAGGAGATTGGATCTAGAAAGCACTTCCAGCAGGGTTGACGGCTGTGTGGCCCTCATTCAGCTGGAAGTAGGAAATCAATCCCGGCACGACCGATGACTTAGTCTCCTTCTCATCATTTTTGGTTAATCTGAACTGCAAAAAACAAGTGAAAACACTCAAAAACGCATCAAAATGCAGAAAATATCCAAGGATCGTGTTTTATATGTCTCAAATGCAAAATGTTTAAAAACAAATGAAAAACGAACAAAGTTGCATAATTGGCAGTTTCAGTCCCCCAACTTTCAAAGATTGGCAAAACTAGTCCCTGAAGTTCAAAATTGTGGAGTTTTATCATTCAAGGTCCTTGAAATATTCTAAGTTGCAAAAATTGGTCCTTGAATGAATCTTTGGGCAAATGGCAGAAAAGGTCCCNGCGTTAGCTTATCTGTTCATTTTCAAACAACCCTTGTTTGTGCTCTTTTATCTTTCTAAGCCGCTCTCGCTAGCAGGGAATCTAGTTCAGCAAGGTCCATAGGGTGAGCTCGCTTAAAGCTGGGGCGCGTCTGGTGGTATCGTATATAAGATCACACGGCTGCTTTTAGGAGCGATCTGTTCATCCAACTCGAAATATCGTAAGTAAGAGAAGAAGAAGAATCTGACGCACGAAATTCCCATGTCTTTCTTGGTTGGACCAACCGGCGAAATCAGTCTTCCTGAATTGGAAGAGCAAGAACAAGTCTCTCCATTTTTGGGGGGAGCAGAGCAGTAATTGACCAATCGATTGTACAACCACTCTCACACACTGGAATAGAGAACCTGAGCGTCAAACACGTCTATTGTGCACTCATACCTCTACGTAATCCTATTCCCTGAAGCAATACTATACATATTTCCAGTACATCTGATTTTTTTTGTTTTTTTGAACGGCGAGATTGTATATAAACACCCTAGCAAGGAGCTAGGGAAACAATAAATAGTTACATTGGAAAAGCATTACAAGCATTATCGAACCACTCAATCCAATTAAGGTGAAAGTTTTTATGCCTATTAGTAATCCAATTAAAAAAATGAAGCTTCACGTCGTTGAAGAGAAGCTCGATCGTTGGTCTTTTAAGAGCAAAAGTGAATTCGTTTCCAATACATCTGATTTAATGTTACTCCAAGATGTATCCAGTTACATAAAAAAAATATCATACTTTTATCCTTTATGTGACATCTTTTATATAATAAAACAAAATCCCAAGTAGGGACTTTTCCATTTTGAAAAACTCAACCTTCCCTTATTAAGTAATATTTTAATTATTTTTTTAATTATAATTTTTGATTATTAAAGATAATCATTTATCGTTAGTTGCATCTTATCTTTATCTTTTGTGTTTATCTTCTACTTATGTAGTATATCAACAAAACAAATTTATTATATTTTTTTATTATTAAAGATAATCATTTAAAAAGTTTAATCATATCGTTAGTTGCATCTTATCTTTATCTTTTATGTTTATCTTCTACTTATGTAGTATATCAACAAAACAAATTTAAAAATTAAATTATTTGTTTTTTAATAAATAAAAATATATCATTCAAAAAAATAAAAAAATAGAAAAAAAAAAAAAAAAAAAAAAAAAAAAAAAAAAAAAAAAAAAAAAAAAAACGCGCGTGCGCGGGTGTTATAACTAGTATATATTTATAAAAACATAGTTTTTATCAGATTATTGCTCACAAATACTTGATTAAGATGAATAAATCATCTTTAGTGCTATTTGGTCAAAGAATTTTAATTCTAAGCTATTTAAATAAGTCTTATATATTTATGTTTTCTCCGGTGTAAGACTGAAGAAGTCAGAGCAATTTCATGTTATAATACAAGTTGGGTAGCCGTAGTGGAAGGGAACAATAAAATCTTTTGTTCACCTACCTTTTTATATTTGCTAAAACAAGAATATACAATGAGAGTGAACATGCATCGCAATATAAAATATTTAATATAAACTTTAATTTCTACTACACGAATCAGATCAAATAAAAAAGAATGATTCGATCATAAAAATCTTGTACAAATTATAAATTAAACACCGAAATATTTTAAGATATTAAAGTACTTCATCAACTTGACATAAATTATTACTCCGTACTTAATAAAAGAAATCTTTGAAGAAGGTTTTCTTTAATTATTCTTCCAGAGAAGTCTTTATGAAATTATAAAATCTCATATAAAAGTTGGACGTTTGTATCTGGGTATAACTTTATAAAGAATGTAGACAGTGACGGAACTTGAACATTTTTTTTAGAGGGGCCGAATTTATTTGGGAGGGGCCGAATCGGAGATTTGTTTGTAACCTCAACTAAATTACCCCTAAAACAAACTTTCACATTTTTTTTAAAATTAAATATCTCACAAACCATTATCGTTACGCAAAATGAATCATACCACCACGAAGAGAATTAAATCATCTTTCTATAGACGGGTACTTCGATATAATTTCGACGGATTTTATTTTTTATTTTTTTATGTACGTCTGAAAAATCACATGTGATTTGTCATACAAATCACATGTGATTTTAACAGATGTAACTGGAAAAAAAATGATTTTTTTTTTTTTTTTTTTTGTAAAATGTAAATCAAAGTGCCCGTCTTATTTGAAAAAAATAAAAAATACTCATCGTAAGTGATTTTTTTCACTTAACGATTTAACGTACAAGATATTTTATTTAAAAAAAGGTTGTGAAAAGTGAGTGTTTTTTTTTTTTTTTTTTTTTTTTTTTTCTTTATAATTTTCATGAAAAAACGAGCCGGCTAAAATTGATTCATTGGATCTTTGTTGTAATTCTTGTCTAAATAGATCTCAACCAACCAATTGCTCATTGAGAATTACTCATAATTTAGCGTATATTTTCATAAAATAAAGGTTCATTTAACAACCGGAGTAAACATTTTAAAAGGTATGTTAATATTCATCCAAGATGATATAGTATAATACTATATATATAACTATATATATATAATAATATACAATACCTATATATATATATATATATATATATATATATATATATATATATATATATATATATATATATATATATATATATATATATATATATATATATGAAACTCATTTTTAAAAGTAAACGTGAGTACCTGACTGAACTTCAATTTTGTTCATTTTGATATACTAGACGAGTACCCGTGCATAGCAACGGGATTTTATAACGGCAGATAGTTGTAGCGATAAAAAAAGTTTATAGTTTATAAACGAAAAATAATAAAAGTATGAGGATTTTGAGATTAAACATAATGTTTTGAAACTCGGTTCGACCCGGTCGGTTCCGCCGGTTGAACTGATTCCGATCGAAAAAATGGGTCAAATAAAACCAGTTTTTATATTTTCGAAACCCGGTTAGACCCGAAAATTGGTTTTATTTATTTTTCCCAAAAATTTATTTTGTATATTACACATTCAACATTTTAGAGAAATTCTAACATTTCATATATTGCATTAATTGCATTAAACATTCAATACTTTCCTTACACATTTTTCAACAATTCAAAAATTCAAGAATTCAAGTTTGACCATTTTTTCTTTTTATGTAGTAAAGATATATATCCAAATTCCAAACATTATATATATCAACGCTAATTATATTGCATATAACAATAAGTCAATTAGCATGTATGCGAATACAAACAACACATCAAAATACATCCAACTTGAGACTAAAAATCATACTCATGGCATTTAGTCTTGAGTATAACAAAATACTTCAAGTAACTATTAAGCTTTTGTATTCAATTAACTGGTTGATCACTTCATCAATTTTCTCGGATGATGCACAATTGGTAGTACTTTCAATTCTGCAAAAATCACCAATGACAAAAATTGCAACAATACGCAAACAAATACAGAAACTTGGCTAGAAATGAAATTAGTCGAAAGTTTATTAGAACACTAGCAAAGTAACAACCTCCTAAAATTAATGATAATGAACTTTTAGGATATATTAAGCTTTCTGGAGATTTTGGCAATATTTGTATAACGACACCCTATCATTATGCCACACTCTATCAGCTGTAAACAATCGCACACCAGTTTAAACCTAACATTGTTGTATAACTACACTGAATCTACCAAAATGTCTTTCATAACTCCAAACATCGACACAAAACAAATGCAGTATGTGTTCTACGCATTGAGGGTTTTTCACTCAATAAAAGTCTATTGGAGAATGACTAACAGATACATGGATGATCATTTTTTGAATTAACCAAACTAACACGTTCTGCTAGAAATCATGAAGCTAGCAACCCAGTGCCAAAATCTTTGGGAATTTTAATATATCATAAAAGTTTAACTTCTGACTAAAGTTTCTTATATTACTACAACAATCCTACTCATCATCCAATGGCCTGGTTGGTTTAAATCGATTACGTAAACTCATAGTGTTCAAATGAGCAACTACAGATATAAGTTTGAATCAAGAGGGCAAGAACAAACCGATGGTGGCGAGTGATGAGAACAAGCTTAAGATCAACACCACGTTCCAATTTAGGTGTGCGTCCACCAGTACATGTATTTACAAGGTTTTGACATCCTACATAAATAAAGCACAATGATTAAAAAAAATGAAAGACTCGTCAAAAGATCTGATTCAACAAAAGTAATGAATTGTTCCAACTTATGATGAATCACAACATCATAAAGCACATTAACTCATGATGAATCGAATAAAGCTCAAAATCACACTATCTCAAATCACACGAAGAAAAACAAAAACGAACTGATAAACAATTAAATCGTACATGAAGTAGTGTAGAATTTGACGTGTTTACTACTGAATGGGTCTATTCTGCTATATTTTATCCGTACGGGCTAAACTATATAAGTAGGTAAAACTGAAATGGGTCAAATAAAACTTACTGACTAACTAAGAAAGCAGTGCAACCAGCCTGACAAAGTGCAACATTAGCTCAGTATCTGCAACAAAAATTTCAAAAAATAAACGAAATCATCTATATAATTAAAGTTTTTGAATGAAGATTTTGATAAGACTATAAAGAACATGATAAACAAATATGAACAAGCCTCTACATGGAGTAAAAGTTTTTCCAGATGTTGGTTATATTCACGAAAAGATTGAACCAATTTATGAATGTCCCATATAGATGATACACTACTATCTATGTATCCATTTGATATTTAATGCGAGAAACTTCACACACACACGTTCCTACATGTTACAACTATTAGCCTTTTAAGCTATATGAATGGTGAATCCTAAGGGCTTTGTAAGTTCCCTAGGAATAGAAATTACACACATAGTTAAGGCACTTAATCACTTATGGAGTGTCACCAATGCCCGGAAAATTACCTTGAGCAAATAATATTTTCTTTTATAATTTTTGAAAGATGCTGTATGCTCAGTTTACAATTTTCTACAAAATTACCTTTAAACAAACAACCGAGCTATTAATCAAGATGCTATTAAAAAAAGGAAGAAAAAAAAAAGATTGATCGGAATATCTTTTACTTCCACACTTATTTATTAAAATACTATTTGTATGTATAACAATGGGCCAACGGCATTTTGACAAAAGGCATAAAGTCATTGAGTGAAAACAGCTCATAGGCATATCTTTGTTCTCGGTTTTTTTTTATGTCATGCCATTGGATGAATCTAATGCTTGTGCATCGTAATTGGCCGTTTATAACCAACAAACAAATTAAGCCTAACGAAACTATATCGATGTTACAGTTACAACATGAAGGAGAATTGCACCATCTCACATCTATTATCTACTCAAAATGGGTACGACTTAATAAAATACTCATTACGAAATACTTAAACATGGTTTACCAACCCACCATAAAAGCCTCACCAAGATATGATTTTTAAGTTGCAGCAACACCTTCTGTCGGCTGCTACGCAAATTGCGGCAACGCGGAGATATTCCATCGAAAGCGGCGGCTGAAAAAATGTGATAGCAACATAGATCTAAAAAAAACTTCAAAACTAAGTACATAAATCTATATAAAAAAATTCAAAATTAAAAAAAAAAAAAACCCTAAAAATATGATAAACTCGTTTGTGATATAGAGGTTCCGGTAGTGGGGTTGCTGAGGTGGTTAGACTCGGACGTGGTGGGTCTCGGTGGTGGCGACAACGCAAATTCCGGCGACGGCAGTAGCTCCAAGAAATCCTTAAAAAATTGTCACAAAATTTTTAAGAACTCAGACCTGTAAAGAAAATCATATGGATCTAAAATACTTGAAAACATTAAATTTATATAGATCTAACATAAAAACTTTATATAAAAAAAAAACTAAAAACTTGAAAGAACCTTCTTTGATGCGGGGGTTTCAGTGGTGCTAGTGTCATTCGTGGGGTTTCCGGCAGTGGTGAGTCTAGATTGGGTGAGGGTTTGGTGAATTGGTGGTGGTGACGATGAATTGGTGGTGGTGACGGTGAGTATTGAGTACATTTGTTTGATTTGGCATATATTTTCTAGTTTGTAGAAACAGAAAGGCATTTTCCGCCCCACTAATTCAGACATTGAAATCTATTATTAGTTTCCGTCTATTAATTCAGCCCCATTAATTCAGCATGCCATTAATTTTCGTTTGACATTTTGAGGGATAAAATCGGGATTGACCGAAAGTTCAGTTTTTCACAATTTCACAATTCCACTTTGACCATTTCTCCATTATATGTAGTAAAGATACTCTAGTTTCCTAATCTTAATTTTGTTAATTCAATTCAGGTTACAACCAGCTAACTATAAATTATTGTATAACCATTATCTTTCACTCCAAATGTTCATGTAAACATACTTGTTCAGCCACCTTTGTAATCCATTTTTGCTTGATATATATAACTCTTTATTTCTTATACCTATTAGGTTAGGTGTAATAAATGAGAAATGCTATAATCACAAAAATTTTACAAAAAAAATTTCACACAGTGACATGGAATTGTTATTTGTGGATGAAAATTAGAGAGATAATTTAAAAGTGTGGTTCTAATATTTCTCATAATAAAAACACCACACAACTAATTTTATCATCGTTCCTGCAGTGTCATATTAACTCTTTTTTTACCACCAACTTCTATTTTTTTCAGTTTCATTTAATTTAACACAAAAATTAAAATTTCATTAATAATTAAAATACATTACATTAATAATTTAAATAAATAAAAACATGAGAATAAAAATTCACATAGAAACTACAAATTAGTGCACATTTGTTCGACGCAAATGTGTTTCATTAAATCAGCTTTAAGGCTTTAATGAGTCTCCTTGTTGACTAAATCGTTAACAAACTGTAATGTTTCTTCATGTGTTTATACGAGATCATCATTCACGATGTTGCTCCTCTGGATAAAAGTCGGGATATATTGCTCTCTATTCGTCTTTTATAATCATGTTATGTAATATGATGCATGTGTACATCACATCCGTTATTTTCTTAAGAGTCATCGGTCGTGCGAGATTTTTTATTGTGGCTCACTTTTTCTTTAGCACGCCAAACACTCGTTTCACATATTTTCTTGTTGCTTCACGTGCTTGCATGTACCTACTCGCTTCATATCATTAGCACTTGGCTGTGAAATAGACTTAACAAAAACAGACCCATTCCATATATATCCCGTCAGCCAGATAGTATTCCCATTTATAAGGCACAACGTTAGCCACAAACAGAATCTCAGGTGCTTTCCCATCTTTGAGATCGTTGAAAATATGTGATTGACGTATAATGTTGACGTCGTTGTTCGCCCCGGAAACACCAAAGAACGCATGTCAAATTCATAAGTCTTGTTAGGCAACCACTTCCAATAAAATGAATGGATGTTATCCGTGATCACCCCTACAATATTGAGCACGATATGCATTTTGGGAATTAGCCCACGGCCAACACTACAATCAATGCTTCCTAACATCCTAGGAAACCCATGTTCCTCCTCGTGATAAGACTAAAATTTTTCGACATTAGTATAAGTAGGTCTTTTAAAAAATCGTCTCTATGTAAGTCCATAATAGCCTTAAAAAAAATTTAGAGAGCATTACGGGAAGTTTTCTTACCCATTTGCAGATATTCGTCTGTAGCATCAGGAACGGTGTCGTATGTCAATTGATGAATTGCAGATCTACACTTCATCAATGGGGAAATGCCAAGTCTTCCCGCACAATCACTACTTTGTTGAAAATACGGCAAATTATCAGTTAGTTCTCGAATAATGCGTGTGAATATTGATCGGCTCATTCGGAACCTCTTACGGAATATTTTTTCCGTCTTAGATTGGGTTTCGAGAGAAGGAAGCGGCCACTAGACGCCGATGGCACCCATGGGCAATGGGCATAGGTACCTCTAACCCATCACCCACCCACGTGATTTTTTTCTCACCCGCCACCCGCCTATCACCTACGAGTAGGTACAATTTTCTACCCATACCCATGCCCATGGGTATTTGTTGCCCATGGGTTAGTGAGCGGAACTTCAAGTGAAAAGCCATGAACTCAAATAAACTGAGATGTATTATGTATATATCTTTGATGATTTGATCTTTCATACATTTCGGTCTTGTAATTTAAATAAACTGTTAGCTACCATATTTTCTAGAGGGTTGTACTTATTAAGTATATACCTAAAAGCTCACAAATCTTTAAGCACTATAATAAATTTTAGTTTAACACAAATGGGTTTACGGGTACACCCACAGGTATTTTGATGGGTACACCTTTGGGTATTTTAAATGGGTGTCATGGGTTTACCCGTCACCCGCCCACCACCCATTGATGGGTAGAAATTTTCACCCATGACCCACTCGTTGGTGAGATCTGACGGGGTTACACACCCATTTACGTGCAGGTACCCGCGGGTTATGGGTTTTTTTCTCACCCATTGCCATCCATACTAGACGATCATGAGCACCATAACGATTTTTAGGTATCGTCTCTCTTGGTACGAGGCTTTTGGGATTCTAGAAGTGGAAGCTTGATAATTCATATAGTATGTCATCACCTCTTTTAAATTCTCTAGCTCGATACTACTAAGTTCTTCTTCATCTGAGGATGTAAAAAAATATTGTTGGGATATAGTTGTTTTAGATGAGAAGAATATAAGAAAGAATGCGTTTGAAAGTGTTAATGAAAATGAAATAGTATTGAAGTATTTATAGGGATAAAATTAATAAAAGAAATTAAAAAGAGATTAAAAAAAAATGCCAAAAGGCTAGTTTTTTGAACTATTGGTTTTATTTCCTTCCTCTCACGACTCGATCTTGCACATGATCGAGTTTTGCTTTCTTCTCATCTAAGACGCGTGCTTGGGGGGTGACTGTAAAAAGGAGGTCCTCCTTGCCTCACGACTCGGTGTTCACCTCCTTGTTACAGGTGGTCTTAGTCACTTAAAGTTGTACTATAAAACAATGAAACCCTACATTGCATGATTGACAAAACATTGTTTTTGAAATTGAAATTTCATATCATTTGACAATATATGAGCATGATAGATAGAAACAGGTATAAATGAAATCATACCATTTAGAAAACTAACAAAGTTTAGAAGTTATGTTAATCGCATAAATAAAAAGTAGATTTGCGATTGAAAGCAATGTATGATATTTTGGTTGTAATAAAATCCAAACGAGAAGAATAGACAAAATAACATGAGTCCTAACTTGTGAAAAATGGATAAGTGCCGTAATCTATATAATTTAATGGCATTGATTTTTTGAAGACTTTTAGATGCATAGACAACCAAATTGACAATTGAAACATAAAATATACATTTACATTTTGATGCAAATTTTTTTCTTAAGCAACGAATATTTGAAAACTGTACTTAAAATGCTAATTTTATCAAATAATTAATAAAAATAAGGTACGCACAAGTAGTTCGTATGAAATAATTAAATTAAAAAAAAAAATACATTTAAAGCTAAACAAGTTTACAAATACATTTCTCGCACTCGCGTCTTGATGGCAAATGAAAGAAATACGGAGTACTACAACAACCTTCTTCTGATTTCCTCCCGTAAGAGTATTAGAGTGGTCTTTCACTAACTAGATTAAGGAGCTGTTTCTTTTTTTCTGTTAGCTAAGAGAAGTGTGGGATCAAGCTATTTAATATTATTTGTTTTATAAGTGGGGTCCATTTGAGTCTTGTTTCCTCCATCCCCATAGGAGTAATATAAGGGGACTCTCCCCATCAAGACCCACAAACAACCATGGGTCCCACATGGGCCCCAAGCATCCCTTAGCTAACAAAAAAGTAAGGGCCCGTTTGGTTTGGGTTTATGGAATGGGTTTTGAATTGACAATACATTTCTTATTTGTTTGGTTGGTTCTTTTGAATTGAGGAATGGAGTTTAGAATCAAAAAGTGATAGTTGGCTATGTAGATGGGTTTCAAGTAGGTATATGTACTTTTGTGGGTCATCTTAATTTTTTTTCTCTCTATAGATGTGGTCCCCACTATATTTTTTACATTTTCTTTTTACTATTTTATTATCCAAAATAATATATTTTATTTAAAAATTATTATAAAATATATTTAAAAATATATAATTTCTCTCTCATAAACCTATCTCAAATCCAAATCCTATACCAAATCCAAATCCTAATCCAACCCCACTTATAAACCAAACGGACCCTAAACACCCCCTAACTATATCTGTACTAACCCCGCTGTTTTTTTTTTTTTTTTTTTTTTTTTTTTTTTTTTTTTTCTTTTTTTTTTTTTTTTTTTTTTTTTTTTTTTTTTAAGTTCTTAAGTTATGAACGTCACATATAGATTTCATGGAGGAACTAGTTTTGCTGATTATCTAACTTATGTGCTGATCATTTATTACTTCAAGTGGTCCTTTAAGTATATACCCTAATCTTGATTACACTACCACTTTGATGGTCTTTCACAAGTCAAGATATGGTGTTAGTAATTCGTATCACTTATTCAGCATTATTTATGACATTCTTATCTGTTAAAACGCGCTTCAGGAACTAAACAAAAACTTCGAGTTTAGTTGCCTTGTTTGCTAAATTAATAATCCACAATCTATCAAAGGAGTCTAAAGTTAAGATATATGTTGTTAGGTGAGCAATTACACGATTGGCACATGTAAGGATCGTTCGAAAATGGTCGAACATATCACCCTCCATGATAGAAGTTGATGTGTACAAAGTTATGAACTACGAAACCACTTTTTTAGAGCATCTACTATGATAAATATTTTACAAGGGTTTTTACAATAACGCATCAATAAATTATAAACATTTTGATATTATAAACCTACATTCACTATAGTGTATAAATCTTTGCAATTTCATAAAATGTCTTTTTTAGCAAATTCATTAAATGTATTGAATTTATAAAGAGGTTTAAGAAAGACCTCTTCATGTCATATAAACATGAAATGAGTGAACATAAACCTTTTTATTTTTTTAAACTTTTTCATAAATCCATCATAGCGGATGCCCTAATTACTATAGATACGTAATAACATACGTATTTATTAATGGTTTAAGTAGTATGCTCACAGAGTCACATATATTAATTAACTCATATACAGCTAACAAACCTTAAGATAAACATCCTTTCATTTTCAGTTTTAATGATGTTTTAACCAAATACAGTACACAACAACCATTTTTTTTATCATTATCTCATTCTACCTATCCTTTAAGGTATTTTTGTTGTGATAGACATTGGTGAAATCTTATGAATATTTAATCGTTAAATATCTTAACAAAATCATAAATTTTTCAGTTTTGCTAGATTCACAAAAAAAGTTTCACAAAACCCATCCACAAAATAATATGACATTACTCCGTATTTGATTGGCTAAATAAAAAATAAGAGAGAGAAACTTAGCCAAATACTCAACCAATCAAGCAATGTCATATCATTTAGTGGATGTGTTTTGTAAAACTTTTTTGTGTGGGTTTAGCAAAACTTTAAATTCATAACTACCAATAGAGGCCACCAAAGTCTTTGTAATATGACGCTATTTTATATTATGTAAAAATGCTACTCAATTAAATTTTTGTACATTCAAGTTGCGTATAAAACACGTGAAGGTTTTGTAATATGCACGAGTTTTGCTAACAACAATCTTAAAAGTTGTGATTAAGCAAATAGTTTTCATTATGATACCACCTATAAACGATTCTGATTGGATGATAAATCCGAAAAAAATAAATGCACCAATTAACATTTGATTATGATTTACTAAATTGTATTTTTACAAACATTTGTAACAAACTCTTAGCTAGAAAGCTGTGGGCAGCAAAACCCAAAACATATTGTGAGATAACAATTTGTATTTAGAGAAATAAATATTTGAGTAAATTACAAATTTCGTCCCTATTTTTACACATTTTCATTTATCATCCTTAAACTTTAATGATTACACTGCCAGTCCCTGTGGTTGTCTATTTTTAATGGACAGGTCTTTTGAAAACGTCCGTTAAGTCCAATTATATATGGGTAATTCCGTCATTTTACAGTCTTCTTCTTTAATCTAAAATATATGTTTTTTTTTTTTTTTTTTTTTTTTTTTTTTTTTTTTTTTTTGATTTTTACTTTGTTTTTTTTCCCTTCCTTCTTCTCTTTCTCTAGCCCATGTTCAGATTTATAAACACATCCGAATAAAACATTTTTTGTTCTAAAGATTAAATCATCATCAAATTTGTATACTCAGTTTTGATATCTTCAAGCTACCACAATATCAAATAAATCAAAACAAAATTGAACACCACATTCAAACCTTATATCAAAACCAAAACTAAAATGAAAACAATACTTAGTTAATCATTTTAAACAGTAATCCAAACACAAATCCTAAAACCCATATCTTTAAACCACATGCTACTTGTTTACCAAAGGAAAATGATTAGCACACTCACAAATTTGATTGGGACACTTAATAGTCAAAGCAATTTATATTTACAGTACAACTGTTTAATTCACATTTTGAAGTGTCCCAATCAAAATACCACCACCACTAGTCGCTATCGTCATTAGAATGACCACCACCGTCATAATTGAAATCACCACCATAATCTGGATTAAAAAAGCGTTAACAAACTTCCGGGGAGGACCAAACTCGTCTCATGCCCACTAAACAATTTTTTTTACGAACAACAATGATGACAGAGGTAGACGATGGCGCCATAGTAATGGTGGCCTTCGTGTTTCTTCATCGTGCCAGAATCATGAAACGAAATAAAATCTAAACCCAAAAACCGTATTTGACCAAAATCAATAATACATTTTGTCTACAAACAAATCAAAACCCAAAAGACCAACTGACCTACAACTAATTTTCACTTTTGTTTTCAAGAATATATGCTCAAAATATAAGAGAAAACAAGTGCCCCACTCTAGAAAGATATCTCGCATGACACCACTACAACAACCTTATATTAACTTCCGATCCACCATATGTTGTAAATTAAAATGATGAAATGTTGAACTTCAAGTTATTTACGGAGACGATGACACGATTTATCAAAAGTTTGTGAAGGTAATTGTTATTTTGGGATTAAAATTCTAATTTTGAATTACTAGATGTATGGAGGATAGGAGAAGATAATTGGTTTAATTTATGTATTCTACTAGTGTTGGCTAAGTGTGGTGTGGTCGGGTAGTGATGGTGTGTGTGGATTTTGATACCATAGACATAGATTGAGGTTATGGGTTTTGTTTGTGGGTTTTGTTAAAATTGTTGTTTAGCTTATATGAAATATATACGAGTAAATATGGAATTTTTAGGTTTTTAATATGAGGGTGAACCAGAAGACTTGGAGAACAAATTCAATGTTGAAATACAAATTCAATGTTGAAATACTCTCATGCGACATGAACATAAGGGATTTAACGAAATGTCATGGTTTGTAGTTGGGTTTAGATTAGAATTTGAATTTGGATTTGAATTTATATTTGGATTGTGATTGTGTTAAAAGTTGTTTGTTTTGTATATTAAGGTATAAATTAGAGTTGAGATTTATGTTTATTTAAGTATTAAAATAATATAAATTAATGAAAGGCACACAACAAAGTAGAATAGCGGAAGTGAAAGAAAAAAAAAACAAAGAAAGAAAGATGAATATTGGATATGTCAATCCAAGTATGTTTTCCCATCGGATTTGTGTAGCCCCTCTAATGTGGGTTCACTCCCACTTTCAAACCCCATATACTTCAATCAAACAACACTTTTCACTCTAACTCCTAATCCCAAATCCTACACCTCATACCAAACGGCCCTAAAAATGGACAATCACAAAGACGGATAATGTATTTATTAAAGTTTAGGGACTCAATATAAAAAAGACAATTTGTACTTTTTTTTTTCTTTTTTTCTTTTTTTCTTTTTTTTCCCTTTTTTTGAGCAAATTGTAGTTACTCCAATACTTTTAAAGACTTATTTTTTAACTTTGACCTGAAGTTATTCTAATTGTGTTATGTAATACTTTATGCAAAATAGAGACCACATGTAATAAGTCAAGTGTCATGAGCTAATTTGTTTCACATAATAGGCATTGTACTACAAGAATAAGACCAAAGAGGGTCAATTGTGATCTTGACACGTAGTGGAAAAACAATGGCATTGATTTTCATAGAGGCTTTTTGGCTTCGCACACCATTAATTTAGGATTCAAACACCATCTGACATTTGACACCGACCATTCCTTTTTACTTTTCTTGAAACTATAAGCTGCACATTTTCCAAACCCATAAACATAGTATTTTATTTTATTTTTTATTTTTTATTTTTTATTTTTTTTTACCTATCTTCATCTCACCCCATGAAGCACCACAACCATCATGAAACACCTTAAAAAAGTCATGTGCACTAATCCATTTTAGATATCGATCTTGGTATATATAACATAAAACCCACTTATGTACCCAACACCCACCCAAAAATATTCCTATCCGAAATCTTGAGAGAAAAAAAACTATAGAATCGAAAAGTCGCCTTGACGGTTGGACGTGTTGGACGGATGGTTGGTAAACGGGAGGTGGGGGTGATGGTGAAGTGGTGGCGTTGGAGGATGGTTGCTGATTATATTTTGGCTGGAAAGTGGTCGGACTGTGGTCCATCTCTATCTCCATATCTTCTATCAATGCAACCAACTATAGCCATCTCCACCCTACACTGCCATTACCGGGTGTCGCCGGCAGTAATGTATGATTTGGCGTGTAACGGCGCCGTTGGTTGTTCACTAAGTGAGGTTTTGAATCTTGAGTTACAAAACCCATTTAAAAAAAAATGTATTAGATCTTGAAACTACATGTATTAAATCCATGTAGTGTGTTAAAAGGAAAGAAATAAAAAAATAATTTTTTGTTTTACAAGTGCATTTGTCATTTATGTTTTCAAAGCATAAATACAAATAAGGCCATGGTGTAGAAACCACCTTTGGATACAATAACCAATAAAAACAGAAATGACAATGATGTATAACTTTAAGGGGCATTTACATACATCCTCATATATACATTATTATTTACATATTTCTTCAAACCTTGCTTTAATAGCATTGTATATCATGCATTAAAAAACTTGTGTTTGAGAAAATATGTAAATATTGATGTGTATGTGGGGATGTATGTAAACCCCCCTAACTTTAAGGAGGTGATATATACATTTTTTTTCATGCATATCTAAGAACCCCAATAAAATGTTACACATGATAAACTATTAAACTGTATAAAATTGTGTATTTATCTCATAACTTTACTGGGATGGGCAAACTTAATTTTCTCAAAAAAGTTAACGAAAACACAAACCAACTAACTTGTTGCGCTCCAAAAACACGTGGAGCTGCCATTAGTAGCCCACTAAGAGCATCACTAATGTACTAACCACATTAGAATCTCAACTCATTCTCAACCAATAATCTATTACAGTATTATTTGCTCAAAAACAATAATCTATTATTAACATATTCCTAACATTTTTACTCACTCCCACACTATTAACATATTGCTTCAATAACCTTTTAACAAACCATTGTTCCAATGCTACTCATTTTTAAGTGTTTGTTGAGTCATTTTTAACTATTGCATTGTTTGATGCTCTAACAAACCATTGTTCAAATGCATTAATAACTAAGTTGATTTTCTAACGTAATTCAAATGCATAATTATCATGTTAGTTTTCTAAAATTTATATCGTCAATTCTATGCAATTTAAAAGTATTTTGTAAAAAAAATATTAGTGATGGCAAAAAGAATTTTGAAATTTATATTTAATTGTTTATAAATCAAAAAGAAAAAAAATAAATGGATAAAGGGATAGAATACGGTGTCGGTCTGTCACTCTGTCGTACCTTAATACCATGAGCCACCGGCCTCCTGTATTCGTGTACAAGTTGTTGTACTATACTGTGATACTGTCAGGCCCATACCCCTATTTTGATACAATTGTATTTCTTTCCCAACAACCATACAACCTTAAGTCCTTAATAAACAATCAAAAAGAAATAAACAAACAAAAATTTTCATATATCATCCAAAAATTAATCCTACGTTCATTATTGTAAGTTTGTAAATCGTGTTCTATTTGACCGTTAATTTTTTTTCCCTTCAAAATGTAGATAATAATAACGCTTTTAATAATATGAAAGACAATGCTTAAACTAAAACCAGTGTTCTAAAAGGCGCGTCAAGGCGTCGCCAAGGCGTGGCCTCGGCGCCACGAAATGGACCAAGGCGTGAGGTCTAGGCGTCGTGTGAAAATGCGTGGAATAAGGCGCGAAAAGGCGTGCAAAGGCGCGCCTATTTGGTAAGGCGTGGCGCCATTTTTAGAAGCATTTAGGGGATTTATGGATTTGGGCTTGAATTTCAAGTATTTGGGTTATTTCTTTCTTGGGCCTCGTAATTTCAAAACTTAATTCCTACTTGGGCCTCATATTTGGGCCTGGCTATTTGGGATTTGGGCTTTAGTATTTGAAATTGCTCTTATAAAATGATATAAAATTATAAATAAATAAATTTATAAATATTTTGTTGCCGCCTTAAGCACGCCTTAAGAAACGCCAAAGCTTCGCAAAGGCGCGTAAGGCTTGAGGCGTGGCTGTGCCGCCACGCCACGCCTCACGCTTTTTAGAACATTAACTGAAACAATATAGGAAACCAACTATGTATGACCTGTCCCGTAATTATTAAATGTGAAATTCATCTTAATTCTATTTTGATAGTTTATACTCGTAAGACGGCACAGTAAATAAGAAAGTGTTCAACAATACTCTTCCCGTTAGTTCATCATATACAAAATGCTCATCAATCATTGTCTGAATGTTCGTTAATACCATAGTTTATCATATCTTGATGTTCATCAATCGCGTGAATGTTCATCATATCTTGATGTTCACCGTATGTTGATGTTCATCATATCCAGTGAATCGTGGGTTAGAGGGATAGCACATCCACAAAGAGTTTACAAAATTATAATCACACAATGACTTGGCAAGTGTATTGGTCCAATCATATTGCATCATAATTTCTCTTTCTTCTTTCTTATCTTCCACATTTAGTCGCCAAGTCATTGTGTAGGTATAAATTTACAAGATTTTTGTAAACCTACCATTTCTATAGAGGGAAATGAAGGAAAAAGGAAAGAAGGTGAGGGACACGCGTCACTCCCTAATGACTTTTTTGATTTTTTAAGAGGGAACCAACTTTCTATTTGATCCCCTCTTACAAATGTTATAGGGTAAAAGCTAATGTGACGTCACCTATAAGAGTTATTGGCGACAAGTGCACCTAGCACTCTAGCAGAATGTATACACTGAATACCCCTGGAATGTATAAGTAAACACTGTTCCAGTGCAATGTATTATTCTTGGGAAATGATTTGCACACTCAACCTTTTAATTGAGACACTCCAACTTTGCATTAAACAATTATACTATGCATATTAACTGATTGTACATTACAATGTGCAAATCAAAACCTTATGTGTGTAAATCATCTCCCGTTATCCTTTGTGTCACCCCATAATCCCACATAATACGTACTCCGTATATTCAGTGAAGAGACTTCTTCGATCATTATTTCATTCTAGTTACTTTTGAGTCTAGATCGAAAATGCCGAATTTTAGTCTGTATTCGAGCTCTGCACACTTCAAGAACTTACATTAGATAGTCAGCAAGAGAAGTATAGCTGCTAACTTATCTCGTGTTGAGTTACATGGATCTGTTGATATAAGCGACTTTCAATTTAAAGGGGAGTAAATATACAAAGCATCAAAATATCTGTTGAAATAGTATCTTACACGAGCTTTAAACTAACGAAGTAATAAGCTAATAATAAATTTTTTATCTTAAATACTTTGCTTTCATTTATTTTGAAAACCAATTTGGTATTCATCTTTTGGATTGCATAACATGCAGTAAATATGTGCTTATAACTTTTAGCCCAAGCGGTGTGACGTTCTCATATTTGGGCCTATTGCATACCCATCATATATGAGCACGTGTATAAGATCTTGACCTGACAAAGACCCATCATACATGGGCCTAAAATTTATCATCAGAACTCGAGTCCTTAGTGATGTGAACTTCTTTGGATAAAAATCTAAAAAGATATCAGGGTATGTTTGTTAAGTTGGATTAAATGTTGCCAAGCCTCGTTGATAAACAACTACGTGTTCTCAAATCAGCACTTTCCCGTCCCTTTTAATTTCGAGAATTAGGAATAGGAATAAACCACCAAACTATAAGATACTGATAATGCATCAGCGATTACTAGCAGTGTATTTGCGCGTTGCGACGACATGTACCCCGCAATACAAATTATGGTGAAGATAACTTTTTAATTTTATATTTTTCATTACAATATCTTTATGTATAACAAGAATTTATGTTTGATTAATTTTAAGCAATATCAAACTAATTCGTATAAAAAAATGTAAAGTACTTGCACAATGTTGCAACAATGTAAAGGTGGTAATCAGTAATATTATTGAGGCATGAAGTCAAAGTATGTCGAGAATAGGTAGAATACGGTGTAATTTCATTACATTTATACGGTATAAAAATCTACACATTCTAAACATTAAATATGATATTTTATTTAAATACTCGACTCTTTTACTTTTACATATTAGTCACATTATTTTCATACAAAACATAGAACTTGTGTAGTTTATATTAAAAATGATGAAACTTTATATATTACAGATGATATAACTTAAGTAAAAATTTAAAGGTTCAGTTGAATTTTTAATTAGGTTAGGACTTAAATCGTTGAAGACCCAATATCTCAAGTAAATACATACATAACCAAAAAAACTCAGACAATTTTTTTACACATAATCACAAAACAATATCTCTCTCTCTTTCTCTAAACCTAGTCATTAGCCATCACAAGTATAGGCCATCACGAATGTCACTGTCAGCTACATCATATACCGGCCTATAAGCACCACATTAATCTGGAACCCTATAACCACCGAAAGTAATTCACTACACACAAACATATGGCATACAATTATTCGATCCAAGTGTTTACATTCGTTATATATTTTGTTAATTTTTTTTTTCAGTTAAATTATTTATTGTCTTGTCACATATACCACTTTTTAGAGTTGGTTTTCATAAGATCTAAAGGGTTTTGAATTTTGATAGTGTTTGCTAGATGGATCTTCAGATATATGTTGATACTACATATTTTCCATTTAATATGCAATTTTTTTTTATATATATTTTTTTAGCTTAGCATGACAAACTAAATATATGCTGGGTGCATGTCTAATACCCTCAATCTTTATTTAAACAAATTAAATATATTTGTGTTTTATATTGAGATAATAGTCGTAAATGAAAATGTTGTTGAATGTGTTGCATTGTTATTTTTTTGGTGTGTTCTCTTAAATTGTACAACAAGCAGCAATATGTACTACGTAAAATCTGTTCTTTTTTTTTTTTTTTTTTTTTTTTTTTTTTTTTTTTTTTTTTTTTTTTTTTTTTTTTTTTTAACAAGTATTCTGGAGTGTTGCAATTAAAAGTTTTGCAATGAGCTTATAATTTTTTCGTACTTTAATAAGCAGCTTGCATAGCTTGTATTTGTATTTTAATACTTGTATTTATCATTGAAGAGGTGTTTTAAGAATGTTCATTAATTATGCGTAAATTAATTGTAAACAATGCATGAATACTTGTATTGCTTAACTTTTCAACTTTTAGTTGTCTTAGTGCATTTANTTTTTTTTTTTTTTTTTTTTTTTTTTTTTTTTTTTTTTTTTTTTTTTATCTTAAAAGGATTTTGGAGTGATGAAATTAATAGTTTTGCAATGAGCTTATAATTTTGTAGTACTTAAATAAGCAGCTTGCATAGCTTGTACTATGTATTTTAATACTTGTATTTATCATTGAAGAGGTGTTTTAAGAATGTTCATTAATTATGCGTAAATTAATTGTAAACAATGCATGAATACTTGTATTGCTTAACTTTTCAACTTTTAGTTGTCTTAGTGCATTTAATGGAGGAACAATCATTCATCCATTATATGTAGTATGGATGGATCAACGATCAACAAAGGAGTTGACTTGTTACCCAAGTTCCAACTGATATATCCTTTTCGCCTCTAGCTCCATCAGGGCTATCTCGGAAATTTCGGGTGTGATGCGTGGTTTTGCAACCTTGCAAGAGGTTTTACTTCTCAAGGGATCTTGAGAAGCTTGCAATCCCCACCATGCAGTGTACCTGACCGATGTAGTATAGTGTAGTGGCAAGTACCGGGGGATTGATCGTTCTACTTGGGGAATAGTGTTCGTAAGGATTGAAAGCTAATCTAATTAGGTCTAAGGGTGAGGGATGATTCTTTTTGTATTTTTATATTTTAAGGAAAGCAAGTAAAATCTCGGTTTTTGAAGGAGTGGGCGGAATTAGTTGCTAGTCAACTAACCCAATTAACTACAAATACAAATAAAATAAAATGACAAGAAAATAAAAGTTTATGAAACTAATATGGAGAAAAGCGTGTTTACTTAGATTTCATTACTCCCTAGCTATCTTTTACCGTAGTTTGTTACAATTGTGTGGATGACGGGTTGTATTCCTTAATACCATTCGTGGGGCATGCACGTGCTTCCCCAACTCTATAAGCTCCTACTTCATCCTATGGCGACACGTTTAGTATCCTAACCATGAAATCACTAATAGTTACTTATGCATTAAATACAACCAATTAATCGTAGTGCACATCCGATTCATGTTTCTTAAGACGTTCAAGCATGTTACCAATTGGAAGTTAGCCAGTTTCCTTAAGCCTAATGATGAGGTGAAAAGTGTACCCGTTTTAGGGGGTCATTTAAGCCCTAATTCGAGTTAATATGATCAAATATTGCCCTAAATCGTTCCTTTTGTCATTTTAGGTACTTTTGAGAAGAATTCTGGAAAACACATCATTTTGGACGTTTTTGGAGCATAAAGTGAAGAAAACGACAAAGTCTCAAAAGAATGTTGGAAATCCTTCCTGACGGCGTCAGAGTCACAAGGTGACGCCGTCAGCCAACCAAGACAAAGGAGTGGATTCTGACTATACGTGACGCCCTAAGAAGAAAATGTGATGTTTACACCTGACGGCGTCAGGTGTTAGCAATCCTAGGCCGTCAGGTGTAATGTTAAAGAGTGACGGCCCAGAGCAAATTTACAAGTGACGGCGTCAGAGATGGATCTAGGCCATCCGAGAACCCTAATGGCGGCGAGCTGACGGCGTCAGGATGTATAAGATGACGCCGTCAGAGTGTATTTTCTATATATACTTTTCTATTTTTCATTCATAAGTGTGCAACTTTTGGGAACAAACCCTAGACGACTTTGACAGCTTTTTCAAGGGTTTTTCACCCTTGATTCGTCCATGTTCAATTAAGATAAGTCTCCATTCAAATTAATCAATATGTCTATGTGTTGGTTAATTATATCTTATGTTTGTCTTTCAACTAACATGCTAGGCTAGGTTTATTTTGTGTTTGCTTAGATCTAATGAAACCTAACTATTGATTATTGGTTGTTTGTGTTATTAATTGTATTGGATGATTGTTTATCGATGTTAGGCTTAAGAAAACTGGCTAACCTCCTATACGGTAACTTGCTTGAACGTCTTAAGAAATATGAACCAATGCGTACTAGGTTTTTATGGTTGTATTTAATGCATGAGCGAATTCTAATGATCCCATGTTAGGAGCTTCTAGCAGGCTCGACATAGGAGTGAAGTAGGAGCTTATAGAGTTGGGGAAGTACGTACGCCACCCCACGAATGGTATTAAGGAATACACCCGTCATCCACGCAATTAATACACACTAATTAACCGGTAAAAGATAGTTAGGGAGTAAGGAAATCTAAGTAAACACACTTGTCTCCATATAAGTTTCACAACCACTTAGTTTTAGTTATTTTTATTTTAATTGCAATAGTAGTTTTTGGGTTAGTTGACTAGCAACTAATTCCGCCCACTCCTTCAAACCCGAGATTTTATTTGCTTTCTAAAAAATATAAAAATACAAAAATAATCTTCCCTCACCCTTAGACCTAATTAGAGTAGCTTTTCATACCTAACGAACACTATTCCCTGTAGAGAACGATCAATCCCCCGTACTTACCACTACACTATACTAAATCGGTCAGCTACACTGCCTGGTGGGGTTGTAAGCCTCTCGAGGTAAAACCTGTTGCGTGGTCGCAATCCCGCGTTATCACCTAACATTGAAATCACCCGCCCACAACAATTAATAACCAACCATCAACCCATAATCAATAGCTAGGTTTCATTACATCTAAGCAAACACAAGAAAAATCTAGCCTAGCATGTTAATGTAAAGACAATCATAAGATAAAATCAAACAACACATAGACATATTGAATGATTGATGGAAGACTTATCTTTAATTAAGCATGGATGAAACAAGGGTGAAAACCCTTGAAAACACAGTAAAATTCGACCTAAGGTTTATCCCTAAAGTTCTCCCAAAAGTTGCACACTAATGAATGAAAATTAGAAAACTATATATAGATTTTACAATCTGACGGCGTCACGTTATAGCTTGTGACGCCGTCACCTCGCCGCCAAAACTCTTCTCGGATTGCTCAGATCCACTTCTGACGCCGTTCCCTTCTATTTCTCTCTGGGCCGTCTCCCTTTAGTGTATAACGTGACGGCCTAGGCGTCACAAAGCGTGATGCCGTCACGTGTTAAATCATCACAACTTTCTGGAGCGTCTCGTGTAATTTCATATCCACCTCTTTGTCAAAGCGTGACGCCGTCATCTCGTAAAGAGTGACGCCGTCAGGTACAATTTCCAGCATGATTTTGGGACTTTGTCGTTTTCTTCACTTTTATGCTCCAAAAACGTCCAAAATGCTCCCTTTTCCAGATTTCATCTCCAAAGTACCTAAAATGACAAAAGGAACGATTTAAGGCAATATTTGATCAAATAATTACGGGTTAGGGCTTAAATGACCCCCTAAAAGCGTATCACTTTTCGCCTCATTAGGGTACCTTGCGACATAACTGAAAAATGTGCCCCCTAAACACACATGATGTTTTGATAGAAAAGAGCCTCTTGAGAGTGTGTTGTCATTTTGGGTACCCTATGACATAGCTAAAAGTGCAGAGAAATCAGGAGTCTGGACATGATGTTGTGGTAGGAATGAGCCAACGAGTACCTAGTGGAAAGAAAAAGAATCAAACAAGAAAAAAAGAGCCAAGTTAGATGATGGAGATAAGCATGCATCAGTCTATAAAACAAAAAGTAGAAAACAATTACTTGGGGATAACAGATCATTGTCACCGTTGCCTTCCAACCCCAACAAATGAGCAAACACTCTAATATGCTTGCCCACACCTTTAGGAACGAAGCCTGAGGCTGCACCCAAAGGAACAATACCTGGAGAGCTTCCACGCTTAAGAGCATCCTGTTTTCCCTTTCAGTCTCTGGAGGCACGCTTCCAAAAGAGGACCTGCAACATGCTTTCTCTTGGACGAAGCCTCCTCCTCAGGGGCTATTATGGATCTTCTTTGAACAACCCGATGTGCCACACCAGGATGGCTTGCAGCAGTAAGAGTTTCGTCTTCATTACGTACATCAATGCCATGCTGAACAGCTGGTTCAACAGGGCCTGCATCCTGCTCTTCCATACAGGAGGCTCCACAAAATGTATAAAGGGGATACCAGAAATCAAAGGAGTATTAGAAGGACGAGTAGACAAGGTGATATTTTCGATTGCCAGGGATGTGCAAAAAGTTCTTGAAAGTCATTTCTGCAAAAAAGAGAATTAACGCAAAATATATGAGAAGTGAAAGAAAAATGACAAAACAACGATGGCTAAAAACACAAAAAGCATACCATTACCATCAACCATGATGGCAGGCTTCAAGGAACCCTCCTCCCAAGAACTAGTCAGACTCGTAAGATACAAGATGTGATTAGGAAAGGTTTGGGCCTCAATGGGATAATGAAGACGATGATCACGAAGAATAGCATCAAAAGGTTCAATGGGAAAAAAGGGTCATTAAAGGTACCTAAACCATGCTTAAAATCACTCAGCAAATTCGCATACCCTTTGGGAATGATTGACTCATGGACAAAGATGAAATGGACTTCCAGTCAGAAACGTTGGGCACTGAAGTCTTGAAAAACTTGGATATTGAAGAACCAGTCCTTTTTTGAACTGTCAACCAGTCTCTTACAGGGTCCACAACACACATAAATCTAAAAAGATCCAATGTGGCCTCTCCTTACATGGAATGACGAATGAGATCTAATGGGCTCATAAAAAAAATGTTATTTGAAGTGATTGTCACAATTCGCAATTTCAGGTCACTTACCAAAGCTTTAACATTTTCCATTCACAGAATTTTAATTCATCATTTCACGTAAACAGGGTTTACGGATATTCATTTGACAAGACCGGGTAGGTTAAGTCACAGTTTTCATGAGATATCAACCATAGTGCATTTCACAGACTAAGGCTAGTCTACATTTCATCATAACATCATTTGCATTCTATTCCACTCGTAGGATTTATATAAATTCAAGTTAAGTATATTTATTTTCTTTAAATAAATATAAACATATGATTATAGTTTTTAATCTATGTACCAAATAAATTCCACTAAGAAATCTAATATTTTTATATATTAGTCACAATTCCATTAAGTATATTAAAATATATTTATTTTATATTTTGGAGGTTACCAAAGATTAAACTTATACTTGTACATTTATACAACAAGAATTGTACCAACAAAGCAATATCTATCAAAACACCCAATGTTTACAAAAATTATATTTTTATAATTTTTACAACTTTATTATATCCCGGTTAGTCACGTTATATTTTGTTTTTAATTAACCCGGTACCCGATAACGCTAAAACTACAAAACTATACACTAAACGGTACCCCGTAAAACAAATAATGTATAAAATATACACATAAACTCCCACCTCTTTGATGTGGCTGATTTTTAGAGTGTCTAAGACACTTGTTATCACCACAATTAACATATAAATGATTCTAAATTCACCAAATAACACATACATGCAAAGATATTTCATTTTAGAGAGAAGAAAAGTATTTTCTCTCCATTTTTCCTTGAGGTGATCAGCCAACATCATCAAGAACAAGAGCAAGACCATCAAATTTTTCAAGAACAAGTGTTTTTACAAACATTAGTAGTAATCTATTACAAGGTTTTGAAATATAAACCTATAGATTGTTTAGGTTTTCTTCTTAAAAAGTTCCAAATCATCCAAGTAAGTTCATCACTTTATTTTCACAAGTTCTACCAAAATTTCTTACAAGGTTTATGTACTTTTATTGTTTGTGTACAAGCATGAAAAGTCTATACCACAAAACCTAAGTTTCTATCATTTTTATGTGTAAAATGGATTTCTTATGAACCCTTGGAGAAATGGTTGAAGAGATGATGTTAGGGAACCCATGACACCCTAAGAAGGTGTATGGTAGATTAAGGGATGAATTGATGTTGTTAGTAGTGGATTTGGACAAGTACTTACTAGGAAAAATCATTTTTAGAACCATATATAAACCTACTGTCCTTATTTTCAAAATTGGGTAAACTCAGTGAGTTTTGGTTAATTTTGGACCCAAGATATAGAAAATACATTCTTAGACGAAACTATGGCCTTTTGAATCGCTAAAAACGGACTTATAACGAAGGAGATATGCCAAAAACAAAATTATACTAGCTTTATATAATTTTCCGGAAAATAGTTGCTGATGTACGAATTTGTTTGACCAAAAGCGAGCCTTAGACCTTTTCAAAACTTGCCAAACTATTGAAAATATGTTAGTATACCTTTTTACCTTTTCGGGGATATAAAGAACTTGAGAAACGGCCTTATAACGAATAAGTTACGATTTTTCAAAGAATATTAATTCACTAAAATTCTACCAGCACTATTACTCAAAATTTTTCTAAGTATACCCAGAAACCTTGTAAACACCCATGTTGAGAGCCATTTTCCCGTCAATTGACTCAGTTCTGGAGTTTTGACTCCAAGGAACAAAAGTTAGAGCACCTGGCCTAGTTTTCAAATCAAAAAGCCGTTTGTCATTTGGACTTAAAATGAGTAATCTACAGCTATCCAAACATTCATAAAAACTGCCCAGAAATGGCAGCTTTAGCCTAAAAACACCATACTTTTCGACCATTTATCATAAAATCTAGACACTTTGAGCAAAACTTCACTCCTGAACATATTTAGACTTGGTGCTAAGCTTTCCAAAAATACCAATTTTACTTCCTAACTCTCAATATTCACTGATTTACAACTAGTTTTCCGAAGCCATTTTTAACCGTATTTCAAAAATTACTAAGTGTTGTACTTTACGGCTAAAACCTATATTTCACTATTATTCACTATATAACTATTGTATAATATTATTAGACTATATGAACATGTATTATACATTATGACCTTATACGAAGATGTAAATTATATTTTCGACAACAATACATATTTTGAATACAAAACGAGTGGTATAGATTATAAGTGCAAGTGCATACATGAACCCATTTCATAATCTAAAGTAGATTACATGCATTCATTTTAGGTTGCGGCTAGGAGTTGCACCTCATTACTTCAGTTCATACATTCCAGATTGTACCATCACTTGAGGTGAGTTTTCATAGCCCCGTTTTCAATTATTGATTTCATTTCAAATCCCACGGGGGAGAATACATTGCACCAATTTTCATACGGGCCAAAGTATTAAATTCAAGTACAATGCTTAAGTTACCGCATTTGCCATGTTAAAGTCCCCTATTTAGTACATCATGAACC